>RJWJ010004630.1:0-74435 GCA_004363605.1 Indri indri
GGATTGTTCTTGTGTCAAAAGAGGGAAATGAACAATCCTTAAGTAGAAAGGGATTTTCGCTAACTCAGCTCCCTGGAAGAATCAATACCGTATCATAACTTTTCCCCCTGTTGAAATAGTGTGGTTTAAAATATAAAGATTCTATTCTTCCTTGGGAAAAAGCAATGTTTAAATTTTCCACCTGACATGTTATAGTGTTATATTTCATGTCAAGTTGTTTCAGCCATGGCAAATGATAGGAAGCCTCGGTGATACTATGATACAAATTCTGCAGCTCACATTGAGTTATCTTAGTGAGACATATCAGCTTGAAAACATACATGGGAAAGATGCACCACTCTGAGAAACAAAGATGATACTCATGGGTCCCAGAGATAGTGATGTTCATCATTTATTTCTGATGCAGGGACAAGGTAACAAAGCAAGAGAGCAACGCCATTTATTCAGCTTAATAAAATTAAGACAACAGCAAGATTTGTTTTAACTCAGTGGGTAGATAAACACAAAAACAGCCAAGTACAACCAGTTGAGTATAAATAAATAGTTCTAAAAATGACATGAAAGAGCTCTAAAATTTATCCCGTATCTACTGTGTGCCAGGTTCTTTTCAATATGTCATTTGATTTAATAATCACAATTTTCTTTATGTAGGCAATATTATTTTCAATCTTCATTTTTTCCCCCAAAAGAAAGTAATAAAGAAAGTAAAACTACCATGTTTAAGGAAATTGCTCATCATCTTCTTTTCAGGTTGTCTAAAGACCATAGAATTTCTTCTAACTTATTTCTTTGCCTGGCTTTAAGTCAAAAGCCAAATAATGGCAGTTTTTCTGTTGTCACAAGCACTACCCTATTTCAGGCCTTCATTATCTCTGGCTTAAAGTTTTATAGCAATTTTTAAATATTTGTCTCAAATTCAGTTCCCCTTTAAAACTTTTCATGCATTGCAGCTCGGTTTTTATTATCTTTAAGTATGACACCAATCATTCGCTCCTCTCCTCAGAAACCCTCCATTGGAATTATTTCCAGTTTTAGATGGCATCTGAGTTTCCTTGAATTGCTGGCTCAGCCTCTCCTCACTTCGCATTGCGACAATTAGAGACTCATAGAAATCCCCAACTTCTCCTAGGTAGCCAAAGAACTCTGATAGGGTGTGGACACCAAGTAGGTAGAGGAGCAGCCTATCTCTGAAAGAATCTGCAGCATTCAGAAATAAAGGCAGTGTCAGAAAACCAAAGAGATTCTCTCTCAAAACATCAATGTCAAAGCCTATAACAGGAAGGGAGCCCAAATAAAAGAATAGGGCCATCAGCCAATTCCTGAAATACAAGACATAATTCATGGCAGGGTTGGGAGAATAGTTAAAAAAAATAGGAAGGTTCAGACCAGAAAGAATCCCTGAAGTCTTTACATGTAAAAATTGTCTGCCTTGAAGAGGATCATGGGTATATATTATGAATGCTAAGCTAAATCTGCAGGGTGAGAAAAAAACAAAACAGCAAAACAATATTGAACATAAGGTTTACTTATCGTCTGAAAGTTTCAGGACCTTCCCAAAACTGCAAACCAGATTGGGAAATTGACAGCCAACATTTGCTATGCAACAAATCGTAGAAATCCACCAGACAGATATTTAGGGAGTTCCTTTATCTCTTTACTGATGTTTCTTATCATGGTTCAGAAATGGCGTATTTACCAACTCTTCTTCAATCATTCTTCTGCCACTGCATGTGATTTTCAACTGAGATAGGCTAAGAGCTCTTCCTTTCTCATCCACAATCAGGATCTCAATTGCTGCTTCTGCTCCTAGACTAGAACATCCAGAAAACAGGTGGCTAGGAAGTGGAAGCTACAGGAATTGGCTGCAGAGAGAGGGATGGCAGGAAGGCTCCTGGTGGGCATGCCTGCGGGAGATTGTCCTTGTCAGGTATTCCATCTGCCAGCTGGTCGGAAACATGTCATTCATGGTAAGGCTATCTCTCCTCGGTCTAGCAAACTATAGTAGATTAAAGCAGGTACTATACCAGGACGTAGCTATTTATTAATACAACAACTTTCTTCTGGCTGTGGAACTCCACAGGAATTTCGTATAATAGGATCGTTAGCCAACTTCAACTAGTAGGCTTCTCCTTATTCAGGTGACCAAAATGCAATTAAAATAAAATAAATCTATTCATCTGTTAATCTTTATATCTCCTTAGAAATCCACTATAGAGCAACGGAAAGATAAATCACTCAGAAACCAAAGGATGATTGCTGTAAACCTTATATAACAAATCTTCATAATTTAACGTTATTCAGCAAATTCCATTTTTATAGACTAGTTAATAGAATGAGGTATGAGTCAGTTAAAAAATTAAGCACACAAAAATACATGCAGTATGATTCCAACTCAATATCAATATTAGTGTGTGTGTGTGTGTGTGTGTGTGTGTGTGTGTTATATGTTCATATTTAACTGGAAGAGAATGTATGAAATATGTAAGTATTATCTCTGGGCAATGGACTTTGGATGACTTTCATGTTCTTATATTTTTCCATATTTTCAAATTTTCTATAATGCCACATTTTTTCTTTGTAATACAAATGTAATAATGATTTAAAATAAAATAAAATAAAATAAATAGAGCAAATATCCAGAACTCCTCAAAGGCTGCTTAACAACACTGCTTATACTTAGCATTCATGACCTCCTCTATGCAGATTCTAATTATCACTCCATTCTTATCTTCATTCCTCTCTTACAAACATGGCAAGTGAAATTCTCACTTTCAAGAAGAGGAAGCTTCTGGCCAAGGCACTCTAAACATATAGAAATATTTTAAAAAGCCCATATTGACAAATTTACGTTACTTTCGTAGTCCAACAACTGATACTCAGTATTTAACTCAAAAAGTAACTTATGTTTCTTCATACATGACTTGGCATGCTAATCTGATTAACAAAAGATTTATTTTTCAGTGTCTTATGTTAAGCAAAAAGATCATCTTGGAATTACTTAATGATTTCTGTTTACCCATCCATATCTGTACACAGTTCTTCTTTTCTCATCATGTATTACAGACCATGGGAATCCACTAACCATAACCCATGCATATATCACATATAGCTCTCTTCATATCTTAATTTCACTTGTTTTCTCTATCTGGTATCACTTTTGAAAAGAACTACTTCAAGGCCCAAATAAAATGTCCCTAACAGTTAGAAATAATCTCTCCCCTTTGGCATCCTAAGGCACTTTCCCACTCTAACATTTTGCAAGTATTTTTTTTTCCCCCACTGCATTACTGTGTATTAATAAGAACAAACTTCCCGAGGGCAAGAGGCTCCTTTTCTCAGCATTCTCTGGTTAACATACAGATGGTCACAAAGAGTCCATAAATATGCATTTAGAAAGGGACTATCTAGGTTTTCCAATGGAGACCACAGTCCTTTGGAAGTGTTTCAGTGTGCACACGGGAAGCCTCTGACTGCTGGAAATGGGGCTGTAGGGACCAAGGAAGAACAGTGTGTATGGGGCGAGGCGGGAGCACTAAAACTACTTCTACCTTTTTCACAATGTTTGCCTTCACAGTTTTTACCTTCTTCACAATTTTGCTTCAGGCTCTACCCAAGGTAACATGAATGGTAGAGATGGAGCCCTGAAATTGCAATCAATCCCTAACACACTCACTGGAAATTACTCTATTCACTGCAAATAACAAGAAAGAATTGCCAGAGTCAAAGCAAAGCAATGTTACTTCCTTTTCCTAGAAATAAAGTAACTAAGAGTTCTAATAGGAACGAAAACAGAATAGAAAAAAAAAGCACTGACTTTTCCAAGTCTAAATGCATTCTTTGCCGTAGAAGGAGGAATAGATGGGAGCTTGTTGGAAGCTATGTGAAGAATACATGTGATGTCTTTCACATAGATACATATATGTATATGTGTATATTATGTGTGTATATATACTATATACAACATATAATATATACATCTATAATACACATGTATGTGTATTTACATACATACACACATATTATCCCTTATTTATAGTACATCTCTGCTCAGTAAACACCGACTCAGTAATAAGTATCTTGGGATTTGAAGTACAGAAGAATCCTGAGATATCAGTTCTGACTTTTCACCTGTGCAGCAGATGCAACCACTCCAGAGCATGCAGTCATCCATCCGCTGTTGTTACTATAAGTGTTCAATATTATTCCATTTCAAATTGGCTAGAAGTGTCTTGAGGGAAGCCCCATGTCTGATTTAGCTCTGTATCCCAAATTCCTACCTTAAGAAATAGTGAAAATACAGGAAATGGTGGAATAAGTGCATACATCAGTAAGCCACTCTAATAATTCAAAAGTTTTGTTTTGCTCATATTTTGTTGAAATTTTTCTTTCTCTGTCTTTGACTCAGAATCATGTTTTACTCTGGAGGAACAAACCAGGAGGCTGGTTCCTTTTTAAATTGTTGATTTCAGCTGCCAAGACTTCCCTTCTTCTTCTATCACTTCCTATGGTTCCTTAATAGCAAATTTTCATGATCTCTTTGAACTTCTCTTTTCAACATTAGTTCACCTGGGTCATTACCTCTTGGTCATTGATGGCTCCCGGGCAATAGATCTTAGGTTATTGGATTTAGGTTGCTTGCCTAAGTTCAGACTGGTATATGACTTGGACTTGCTTTTAAAAATAGATGTTTCTAGATTGTAATTGTAGAGATTCTTCTATTTGATTAGGGAGGGGTTCAAATAGTGACAGTTTTTAAAGTTTCCCAGGTTATTCTACTATACTAAAAATTTATTTGGCTCCATGGGTCTGGGACAGGCAGTTGTTTACAACAGAACAGTGTTTGCCCAAGGACACCCCTCTATGCAGAACAGTTGGCATGAGGAAGAGATGGCTGAGACTAGAAGTAGAATTGTCCCATGACATTTAGTAGTATACTTTACTGCTAAAGATGAAAATGTTTAATAATAACGTTCCTCAAAATGCAGTACACATATCATCAGTATTACTAGAGGTAATTAAGGGTAGTAAAAAGTAGCCTCTTTAACACTAATTCAAGTAGTAAGAAGTTTTCTTTCTTTGAACTAACTTTCAGTTATGCTGATTGCATCAAGGAAAAGTCTTCATTTAGTGTTATCTCTTAACACCTCTCTAACACTTGCTAATTTCCATTTGAAACAAAGGGAAAGCTGCCCTTAGGTTCAGAGCTTAGAAGAGAATGAGCTTTTATTAGAATTTAATAGTGTTCTTTTATTTTTGTAGATTTATTTTTACCTTGTCTTTATGACAAGTGATACCAGTTTTCCATATACTGATGTAAGAAATGGTGAGTTTATGAAAGTTCCAAGTCAATAGTACAGATGACACTTGGTTGTGAAAAAATCATGAATAAGGCAAGAAACGTAGTTTAGAAAACTGATCAATAGAAATAGATAAAAATAGCAAGATAGATGAACCTAGAGCACTGGATGTTGAGTGAAATAAGCCAGACACAGAAATAAAAATGCTGTATAAACTTATTTATATGTGGAATCAAAAAAAAAAAACCCAAATACATAGAAATAGCAGAATGGTGATTATCAGCAGTGAGGAGGAAATGGGGACATGTAGGTCAAAGGGTACAAGCATGTCATTATGTATAAAAAGTTTAGAGATCTAATGTACAGCAGGACTATAGTTTACAGTATTGCACTATATATTCAAAATTTGCTAAGAAAGTGGATTTCAGGTATTCTTATCAGAAAATAAAGGAGAAAAAGAAGTAACTATAGAAGGTAATGGATATGTAAAATTGCTTACCTGTAATAATAATTCATTATGGGTACATTTATCAAAACATCACGTTATTGTTGACCTTAAATTTATACAAATAAAAAAAAATAACAAGTGATGAAAAGTCTGCCAGAAACAAATTTCTGAATGGTTGGGAATGGAGAGAATAAGGAGGGCTAAAATTTTAACTCACTTCAGATTTCTCAAGAAAAATGACCATTTTGAGGTTTCTATATTTCCATGAGAAAGTTCTGAGGCCCAAGTTGACGGAGAAAATCAAGGAAGAATGAATGAGAAAATTGATTATCTCATGCCCTTTGAGATCCTGTCCCTAGTACACCAATACAGGTATATTAGTCAAGGTTTTTCAGACAAACAACAGGAAATTGATCTCTCTCTCTCTCTCCCTCTCCCTCTATGTGTCTATAGATAGATATAGATATAGACAGATGTGGTGGGGGAGAAAGAGAGATTTATTCTGTGAAATTGGCTCATATCGCTGTGGAAGCAGACAAGTTCCAAGATCTGCAGTCAGCAAGCTGGAGACCCAAGAGAACTGATGGTGTAGTTCCACCCTGAAGGCCTGTAGGCTGGAGACCCAGAAAGAGCCAGTGCTTCAGTTGGAGTCCAAAGGCAGAACAAATATCAGTGTCTTAAGGACAGCATTGTGGAATGGAATAGGAAGCACTGGGTATCTGTCTTCCAACGTAAACAATAACTACATTGGTAGAATCTGTCTGATGTAGTAACGTGGGAACTCTGGAGTCTATTGATGCCTTGCAACTTTCAGGGGAGACTTGTATGGTCAATTGTGGTTAATTTCAGTTTATTTCCACTCTAAGCACAGTGGTAGCTACTCATCTGCCACAACTAGCCCCATGATAGGCAGCTGTGCACATGTTCCTGGAGCAAACTGCATACAACTTGTGGGAACCAGTGTAGGTAAAATGTACCCTGTCCTCCACATATGAGGCATCTGTGCTTTGATCACTGATGGCTGCTTCTGGTCACAGAGGCGCAAACATAGAGGTGGGAGGCCCCTGTTATTACACCTTCTCCCTTTGTGGTAGGCCTCTTCTCCTCCAGATGAAGTAACTCCCAGGGGAGTTCAAGGACTGGTGCCCTTCCCCCTCCACTTCATTTTTCCATTTGTTCTCCTTTAGAAACCACACAGTGAACACTAGGACATTAAAAAGCAACTTCATATGATGGCAAACTTAGAAAGTGACCACCCAGTCCAGGGAAGCCAGGGAAAGGCACAGGCTGAAAAAATACCTGAAGAGACCATAAGTTCACACCTCAGGCTGATCCTTGGCACAGGGACGGGTTACAATGGAAAAATAAAAAACAGTAAATAAAAACAATAACGAAAAACAGAAAACCCCAAGGAAGGGGGATAATCTAATGTCCAGAGTTACCACATTATTATAGTCAAATGTCTAGTTTTCAACAAAAATTCATAAAGCATAGAAACAGGAAATTGTGGCCCATTCAAAAGAAAACAAAATTAAATAATAGAAACTGTCCCTGAAAAAAACTCGAGGCAGAAAAAGACTCTAAAGCAACTATGTTAAAGATGTTCAAAAATCTAAAGAAAGACATGAAGAACAATAAGAAAATGATGTATAATCTAAATGGAAATATTAGTAAAGAGATAGAACACCTTAAAAGAGACCAAAAAGAAATTCTGGAGCTGAAAAATACAATAACTGTAATGAAAATTTTACTACAAGGATCCAAAAGCAAATTTGAGCAGGCAGAAGAAAGAATCAGTGATTTTGAAGGTAGAACAATGGAAATGGTTGAGTCTGAGGGACAGAAAAAGAAATTGAAGAAAAGTGAACAGAGCCTAAGGGACCTGTAGGACACCATCAGGAAGAGCAAGTTATGCTTCGTGGGAGTCCCAGGAGGAGAATGGAAAAGAAGGTAAAGAAAATATTTAAAGAAATGATGTAAAACCTCCCAAATGTAATGAATGACATGAATATAAACATCCAATAAGCTCAAAAAGTTTCCAGGGAAATGAACTCATTGAGAGCCATACCTAGACACACTATGATCAAGCTTTTGAAAGAAAAAGACAAAAAGGGAATTTGAAAGCAGGTAGAGAGAAACAACTTGCCAAGTATACGGGATTCTCAGTAAGATTATCAGAGATTTTTCAACAGAAACTTCAGAGGCCAAAAAGCGGTGAGCCGATATTTTCAACGTGATAAAAGGAAAAAAAAAATCAACCAAGAATCTTATATGTGCCCCCCAAAAAGCAGGGGGGAGTTTGTTACCACTAGATCTGCCTTGCAAGAAATGCTCAAGAAAGTCCTGCAGTGCAAAATGAAAAAAACACTAGACAGTAACTCGAAGCCATAAAATCTCAATAAATATCTCAATAAAGGTAAATAAATGGGCAATTATAAAAGCTAGTATTATTGTAAAAATGATTTGTAACTCTACTTTTTTAAAAAATATGATTTGAGATGACATATTACAGAATTAATTTTATTGTAACTTTGGTTTATAACACCACAGTTTGTCTTCTATGTTATTTAAGAGATTAATGTATTTAAAATAATTGTTAGTTTATGTTTTTAGGTGAACAATATATAAAGACATGATTTTAAGACCACAACTGAAAATGTTGGTAAAAGAACATTTTTTTCCTTATTAAATTTAAGACAATATAAATTCAAATTAAAGTTTTATAATTTAAGGATGTTAAATATAATCCCCATGGAAATCACAAAGAAAATAGCTGCAACATATATATAAAAGGAAATGAGAAAGAAATTTAGATGCTTCATTACAAAAAAAATTCAAATGACCACAAGGAAAACAGTAATTCAAGAAACAAAGGACAAAAAAAAAAAGCAATAAGGCATATAAAAAACAAACAGCACAATGACAAAAATAAATGTCTTCTTATTAGTAATTACTTTAAACATAAACGGATTAAACTCTCCCATCAAAAACAAAAAGATTTTCAGAATAGATTTTAAAAAGTGATTCAGCCGGGCGCGGTGGCTCACGCCTGTAATCCTAGCACTCTGGGAGGCCGAGGCGGGCGGATAGTTCTGAGCTCAGGAGTTCGAGACCAGCCTGAGCAAGAGCGAGACCCCGTCTCTACCAAAAAAAAAAATAGAAAGAAATTAATTGGACAGCTAAAAATATATATAGAAAAAAAAAATTAGCTGGGCATGGTGGCACATGCCTGTAGTCCCAGCTACTCGGGAGGCTGAGACAGTAGGATTGCTCGAGCCCAGGAGTTTGAGGTTGCTGTGAGCTAGGCTGATGCCATGGCACTCGCCCCAGGCAAGAGAGTGAGACTCTGTCTCAAAAAAAAAAAAAAAAAAAAAGTGATTCAACTGTATGCTCTCTACAGGAGACTTGTTTTAGATCTAAAGACAGAAATAGATGGAAAATGCTGACACATGCTACAGCATGGATGAACCCTGAGGACCCTATGCTAAGTGACATTAGCCAATCACAAAAAGACAAATACTGTATAATTCCACTTACATGAGATACCTAGCACAATTGCATTCATAGAGACAGATAGTCAAAAGGTGAGCATCATCGGGAGGCTGAAGGGGGGTGAAGGGAAAGAGGAGTTATTGTTTCATGAGCATAAATTTTAGTTTTAGAAGACAAAAAGAGTTACGGAGATTCACAGAGGTGATGGTTGCACAACATTATGATTGTATTTAATACCATTGAACTGTATCCTTAAAATAGCTAAGATGGTAAATTTTATGTTATATGTATTATAGCACAATTAAAAAAATGTGGAATAAAGAGGAAAAAAAAACAATGTCCCAGCTTGAAGGCATCTGGCAGGCCTCTTACTTGTGGGAAGGTCAGTCTTTTTGTTCTATTTACATCTTCAACCTACCTGCATCAAGGAGGTGAATCTGCTTTACTCAAAGGTAATCAATTTAAATGTTAATCTCATTCAGAAACACCCTCACAGACACACCCAGAATAATGTATGACTAAATCTTTGGGCACCCTGTAGCCCAGTCAAGATAACTCAAAATATTAAGCATCACAATAGGCATTAATATATCTATGTCTTATCTATATATCTGCAGAGAAAGGATGCAAGTCTTAAATGGGCTATATCTATTTCAACATTTGGCATATGTTTAGTACCTAAGAGGTATTAGTTTCATTTCCCAATTTTTAATCTTCTCCTAATATACTGCCTGACATATGTCAAAATTTCAAGGCATGTTTCCTGAATAGAATGGAAAATCTCTCAAGTCTGCAAATTTTTGGATGTGGACTTGAAAATTTTTCTTGCAGTGACCTTCACCTATATTTTCCTGGCTTTTTTCTCTGCTTTCTCTGTCTTCAGATGTGCCACTGCACGATACCTTCCCAAGCAGCCCAACCCCTGGCAATGTCTCCTTGGGAGTACAGAAACTCCAGAAAGAAATCAGCGTCCTTAGGGAAGCAGGTGTGAACAGGATACATTTATTTAGGTCAATTTTTAAATCATTATGAATATCATACACACGCAGGATTCAACCAGCAAGGTCACGGGCATGTGTTTCTGAGGTCTGCCTATAACTGAAAGGCTTTACGTTAAGTCAAAGGAAGGAAAAGGAGGATTATAATGAGTATCAATTAAAAGGAATTTTTTAAAACAAAGTGAGAAGAATCTCAGTAAAACAGGTCAAAGAGGCTTTAAATGTGAACTTTGAAAACAAAGAAAAGGCAGAGACTCAGGGCATCTTTGATAAGGTCACAATGGACAGCAGTCTGGCTTTTAAAAGAAACAAGACTGTAGATGGCAAACAGATCCAGACCACCACTTAATTATTGCATAACCAGTGATTTTCCTTAACCTTTCTAAGCTTTAGTTATCTTGAATATAAAATGAGCATACTGATACTCAGCAGGGTTTCTCTGATGGTAAAATAACATCTGTGCATAGAATGACACAGTGACTAGCACCTGGCAATTCTATTTGCTTCTCCCCCCCTTAAAATAAATCAAGGATGGCAATAATATCATAAATAACTGAAGATATATTGATTTGTTCAATAGCCATGTAAAATCATCAAATAAGTGAATACATTCAGGGGTCTATATAAAGACCACTCTTCTATCTCTAGCATATTGGGTAGAATGCTGAATTAATCTATGAATTAATTCCAACCAAAATTTTAAAAACTTTATGGATACATAAAATCCATAATAGGTCAAATAGCTGATACACCTATTTCATAACTTTTACATACATTACATGCCACAGAATAAGAACTATTTGAAAAACATAAGTGAGAATTGTTCTTAGTTTAGAGAAATCTAAGTGAGAAAGAAAATATATTCTATGACAATAAACTCATTTGAGAATTATCCTAAAAAAGTTTTCCCTTAAATTTTTTCCCATAACCTTCAAAATGTGCATTGTATGTGAATTATGTTAATATTTATTTGAATATCAAATCCATCCAAAAGACAGTTGGAATAGAAAACTATATTTATCCCATAAAAGCATGAGGGGATATAGTCTCATAAAAAACCATTTTCCTCTTAAGATACCCTTAGGTAAGACTTAGAGCTTATACATTTCTTCCTTGATGCATATTATTAAATACTCTTCTCAGAGGAAACAGATTTCAGATTAAGGTCTATAGAAGAATATATAAAATAGGCTATTTTCTTCTTATAAACATTAAATTTGAATAGGTGGTAGCTAGTAAGAGAAAAAATTAACATTCATTAAGTACACAGTTTCATGCAATCACAGAGAGGTCTTTTGATGTAGTTTTCTTATTCATATTTTGAATGTTTGACTTTCCAGCTTCACAAAATTAATAAGTAGTAGAGCAGGTATTTCTACAATATCAGTTCTCAGAGTCCATGTACTCCCAGTTTGCCTTCACTTAATGCAAATGCACAATTTAGGTTTCATTTTCCAATTAGTTAGAAGAAAATAAATAAGTAATTACTACCCTGTACACATATGCATAGAGCATTACAAATTAAAAACTAAGGAGAGAGAGAGAGAACATGCACAATAAAAATCGTTTCATAAATGCTGCCTTGTACATCCTTATTTAGGATTCCTACACACCAATATTTTCTAAAAAAATCTCACCATTGAATAACCAGTTGACTTAGTGTAATTCAGCATTTTCCAAACTTCTGTTTTTAAACCATGGGGTGTCTTTAATAACATATCTAGCAATGCAGTTTGAGAAATGCTATATTTGGCTGTTGATTAATTTTAAAAACACTTTTATATAGCCATTTTTATTAAAATACATTATTTCTAGCATCTTGTTCAGCTAATTATAGTGAATACCAAGGACATAAAATATTAAGTGCATGAAATTAAGTAAATACAGCCAGTGGGAAGCAATAATGACTTAGTTTTTTCTTTCTTTGTCTTTTTCGTGAAGAAAAAACAGCCTGCAGAATTTAAACTAATGAGTAAACAGAGTGTTGTTATCTTCATATTTTATCATTTTAAATATAATTGTATCTGAACTTAGGACATTTAAAAGTTATTTTTGTTAAATTTGATCCTCTAAAATAGGAAGTTTTGTAGAATTTAAGTTCATTGGCAGTTGTGATGGGGGTAGGGAATTACATACCCTGCAATAAAGTTGTATTTTAGTAAATGTTACTTTAGGGCTGTTTATGAAAAATAATCAAGTTTTGTTCTGGTGAGTTTAATCTTGAAAATTAGCCACTTGGGCGACCTGAGACCAAGGTGGATAATGATGAGCTGAAAGTTGTAGTGGAAGTGAATCCATCTCAACCTATACGTGAATTAGCAGCAAGGTTTGACGTTACTATTCCAACAACATTGGACCATTTGAAACAAATGGGCAAGGTGAAGAAGCTGGATAGATGGGTTCCGCATGAATTAAATGAGCGTCAGCAGAGAAATCGTCTCAAAGCTTGCCTTTCTTTGCTGTCACGACAAAAAAGTGAACAATTTCTACACCATATTGTTATGTGCGATGAAAAATGGACTCTTTTTGACAATCACAACTGTTTGGCACAATTGTCGGATGAAGACGAAATGCTGAAACACAGTCCAAAACTGAATATCCATCCAAAAAAGCTAATGGCGTCTCTTTGGTGGCCCAGCGCTGGTATTATCCATTACAGCGTCATGAAACCTGGTCAGTTGGTTATAGCAGATGTCTACTGCAACCAACTGGATGAAATGATGAGGATGCTTGTGATTAAGCAGCCATGATTGTTCAATAGAGACAAGCCAATCAATCCTCTTGCAAGAGAAAGCTTGACCACATGTCTTACAAGCAATGCTGCTTAAACTATAGCAGCTGGACTTGGAAACTCTTTGTCATCCACTGTATTCACCAAACCTTATACCACCTGACTACCACTTCTTCCAGACCTTGGACCACTTCTTGAAAGGAAATATATCCAATTCTTAACAAGCTGTGGAAAATGTCTTTTGCAATTTCATTGCCATTCACTCTCCAGGCTTCTTCACTGCTGGCCTAAACAAGCTACCGTTAAAATGGCAAAACTGTGTGGATAGTTTAGGCGCATACTTTGATTAATTGTATTGCTTCTTGTTTGAGATGTAATAAACAACACTTTTGATTTGAAATCGGACATTTCATATTTAATGACCTAATAGCTTTCTACTTACGGGGCTGGGGTAGAGATCTGACCAACCACTTTCCCAGCTGGCATTCCCTGAGGAATCTCCCTAGCCAAAGTTTGAAAACATTGTAGGAATAATTGGGTAGTAACTAAGGGACTTCCACAAAAGAAATGGTAAGATCAGATTTATAATTTGGGGAGAAAAATATGCATAAATAAGGGATGCATTCACAGAAAGAAATCTCTGAAGAAGACAAAAATTAAAATCACCCTTTTCAGTTAGAGTGATCACCAGTGTGGACCATTGTTGCATATGGCAAGCACGTGGCTATGAAAAAATGAGAAACCTTCCATTTTCAAGTAAAGCATGAAGTGCTTAAATGAAGTTTTTCAATTCGATGGCAATGTAGAAGAGGGCTGACCTGCAATTGCCAAGTCTGACTGTGGAGTAAAGCACCCCATTTTTCACCACAGCACACTTCTGTGAGCCTCGATCACCAAAATGTGTGGGGATTTCTCCCCACCATCAATCAATCAATTCTGCAGCAGATTCTCTGGAGGATACCAGCTGGGTGTCCTCAAATTCCATTCAATTCTCACACTACCTATGTGAGATAGCATCAGATCCCAAAGATTGAAGGATCAGTCCCACGAGACTGTCCCCACTTCAGGCGCCAGTTGCAAGCACGAGTTTTAACCTGTGCTCTACATTGAGTTTCCCACAACTCCTCCTTGGGTTCCATTAATTTGCTAGAGAGGCTCACAGAACTCAGAGAAACACTTACTTCCATTTTCTGGTTTATTCTAAAGGATATTATGAAGGATACAGATGAATAGCCAGACGAAAGAGATGCATGGGGTGAAGTATGGCGAACGGGGTATGGAGCTTCTGTGCCATCTCTGTGTGCACCACCCTTGAGGAACCTCCGCATATTTGGCTATCAGGAATCCCATTAAGATGTAGTCCTTTTGGGCTTTTATGAAGGATTCGTTTTGTAGGTATGATTGATGATATCATTGGCCATTGGTGATCAATTCAACTTTCAGCTTCTTTCCCCTCTCTGGAGGTTAAGGGGTGGGGGTGCTCTCTAATCATGCTTTGGTCTTACTAGTGACCAGCCCACATTCTGAAGCTATGTAAGGACCACCGCCACCAGTCATCTCATTAGCATGCAAAGGACATTCATCACTCCTGAGATTACAAGGATTTTAGGAACTGTATGTCAGGAAACTGGGAGGAAGACCAAATAGAGATATATTTCATATCACACAATGCATTCTTTGTCAGAACACATTGACCACTACAAATTATTTAATGAATAAAAGACTTTAAAGTTTTATTTAGAAAGGCAAATCAGCTATTTCAACCATCTCTAGATCCTGGGTTTCTCTGTGTCCTGCAGGAATATTCATGTATAGCAAGTTCCTTAGGGATATTATGCACATTTGAATTTGATGAGCTCCAAGTCTAGACTGTCACCTGGTTGAAAGGTCAGTCTGTGTCTTATGCATTCAAGCATTGTATAGATCTCTTACTGCACTGAATGGAAGAAAAAGATTTGGGAAATATTAATATTTGTAGTTTCAATTTTTACAAATAATGGAATTGAGATTGAGAGAGTTTAAACAACTTGTCCAAAGTCACATAGCTCTGCACAGGCCTCCTGAGTATCGAGCTAGGTTACCCTATCTGTTACAGTGACTACGGAATCCACTAATATCCTTATTTTACGCTGCCCCCCAACCACTGTTATTTATTCCCATGATGATAGTTCATGTGTTTTGTGGGGACAATTTATTTATATTTAAAAGGAAAGATTGCTGTTTTTATTTCAGAATTTCATGTGGCTACATACATTTTGGTTGTATAATTTGCTTTTGTTCAGTTTGAGCCAAAGTTGTAAGTGTGCCCTTCAGTCAGTTAGTGTGCATTGTACCCATTAGCTGTGAATTTACCCATCCCCTCCACTCCCCTCCCACCTACTTAATGTCCCTTGAATTTTACTTCCATATGTGCACATAAGTGTTGATCAATTAGTTTCAATTTAGTATTGAGTACCTGTGGTGTCTGTTTTTCCATTTTTGTGATACTTCACTGAGAAGAATGGCCTCCAGTTCCATCCAGGTTGTTACAAAAGATACTAGATCGCCATTTTTTTTTTCATAGCTCAGTAGCAATCCATGGTAGAAATATACTGCATTTTATTAATCCGCTTATGTATTGATGAGCACTTGGGTTGATTCCACATCTTTGTGACTATGAGTTGTGATGCCATAAACACTCAAGTGCAAGTGTCTTTTTTATCGAATGTCTTTTTTTTCCTTTGGGTAAATGCCACCTTTACGCAAAGCAGTATGGAGATATCTCAAAGAACTAAAAGTAGACCTACCATTTGATCCAGCAATCCCTCTACTAGGTATTTACTGGAAAGATTGATTTTAAAATGTAGTAAATAGTGAGTGAAATTGTTTTGATTAAATTTTTTTTTTTTTGAAAAACACTTAGAGGCAGTAAGGTATCTGTGTGCAGGTGATGGTGGGGGTATCAAGGTAACTGAAATGACTGATACTCTCAAACTATCATTTTTGCCAACAGTTTTAAGTTCTGTTCATATCAAATCTAATCTCTCACTGTAACTAAAGATCAGAACAATAATTCCAGTTTTACATTATGTTTTCCCTTTGGTCTCCTGAGGAGGTGCTAGGGGTTTGTGAGTTATGGGCATGCCCAAATGCCCAAAAACAGCAGGAGGTAGGAACAAAGGGGTGAATCCCAGGGGGTTGGAGTATTCTAATCAAGAGATGAGTTTTTAAAATCTGAGTTGACTTTTTAATGTGCAAATTTAGATCTAGAAATCTCATTTATATCCTAATTGGAGTGTGAAGCTCCTTGGCCATTTGGTCCCCTATAACTGAGAGTGAGCTCTGAAGTTTTATCCTGATTCAAGTCAGATTGACAGAGCGTCTCCAAAAAAACCCCAGACCTGCCTGGAGCTAGGTGATAAATAATTGGGAGAGATATAAAGACTCTTACCTTGCCTGGTCCCTTCAAATGCCAGTGGGCTTTCAGATTATAAGGCTTTGAGAGAATGTTCTTTTCTGATGACTTAGACCTAGGAGAGAATCAGTAGGAAGTAAAGCAATTATACTCGTTGTGTAACTTAATGACACAATGTAATGTGTCTGCTAAGTGGATGTGAATATATGTAGGTTATTAAAGCAAGGTTATGGATCTGAAGAAAGCAATAACCAAACTTTAAAACATTTATGACGATATTTAACAAGCTAATATTAAACAGACTTTTAAGGAGTTTCAAGCAACTTCATGTAATAAATGGAATTAACCAAAAAGAAACAGCAGCTCCAAAGAGTATCAATCCAATCAATCTTTTTCTCATTTTGTAATAATTTATTTGTATTATTCTCCCAGACACTGTGAACATATGTGTTTATTTCTGCTTTGATGTATTGGAACTCATTACCAAGGGGCTTTTTTCTAAATATGCTCTGAAATATTTATATAAATTACAGAGTTAAAACAATACTGCTTATAAATTGACTTTCATTTTATTCTTTTTTTCCTATACTCAAGTCCCAGTAAATTCTAATCTCGGCATCTAATATTTGCACTTCTGTTAGTGGGGACAGGAAGAAGATCTCAGGGTTTAGAGCTCCCCATCTGTGCTATAAAGTTGGCATTTTTTGCACAATGCTGTTTTTGACGTGTATGTGTCACATAAACAATTTGTAGGGTAATGTTACCTTCTTATGTATTGATAGCATTCACTATTGCTGATTTTATAATGGAGTATTGACACCATATACTTTCACTATGACAAACTGAAACTTTTGCTTTTAATGCAATCCATAGGTAAAGGAATTCCTATAAAATTATGTGTTTTTTTAATTTTTGTAATTGTAAAAAAATACACCTAAAATAAAATCTTTCATTTTAGTCATTTTAAGTGTATAGTTTGGTGGCTGTAAGTACACTCACACTGTTGTGTAGCCATCACTATCATCCATCTCCAGAACACTTTTATCTCCTGAAACTAAAACTCTGTACCCATTAAACAATAACTCCTCATTCCTCCTCCCCAGACTCTGGCAACCACGATTCTAATTTCTGTCTTTATAATTTTGACTACTTTAGGTGACTCATGTAAGTGGAATAGTATAGTATCTGTCTTTTTGTGACTGGCTTATTTCACTTAGCACAATGTCTCTCAGGTTTATTCATGTCGTAACATATGTCACAATCTCATTTCTTTTTAAGGTTGAATAATATACTTTCTGCATATACCTACCTCATTTTGTTCCTCCACTCATCTGTTGATAATGGACATTTGCATTATTTACATTTTTGGCTAATACAAAAAATGCTGCTATGAACAAGGGTATACAAATATGTACTGGAGTTCCTGATTTTAATTTTTTGTGTGTGTGTGTGTGTGTATACCCAGAAGTGGAATTGCTGGAACATATTGTAATTCTATATATAATTTTTTGAGGAACTGGCATGTCATTCCACAGCCACTGTCCCAGTTTACATCCCCACCAACAATGCACAAAGGTTTCAATTTTTTCACATTTTTGCCAACACTTGCTTTTTTTTTATTTAATAACAGCCATCTTAATTGTGTACAGTGATATCTCACTGTAGTTTTGATTTTCATTTGCTTAATGGTTAGTGATGTTGAACATCTTTTCATGCATTTATTGACCATTTGTCTATCTTTAGAGAAATGTCTATTCAAATTCTTTGACAGTTTTTTAAATAAGATTATTGTATTTTTTTGTTGTTAAGTAAAATTATGTTCTTAAATGAATGTTTTTCTGTTGTAACATTTGGAAATTCATGGCTTTGGATTTTTTTCAAGTGCCCTAAAAATAACAAACGCGGTTTTCCTACATAAATTTTCATGGGTTGCCTCTTTGCATCTTTCAGCGTGAATTTACACAATTTACTAAATGCACTGGCCCATGACATATTTTAAGCTGAACTGAACTCATGTCTGCAGATTGTCATAGAACGATGAAATAAGCTCAAAAGGGCCAATCCAATTACTTCTTATAACCCATAATTTCTCCAAAGGAGCTAAAAGAAAGCTAGTAGCTATTAGTTGTGTCTTATAAAAAGAAAGAAAAGACTTTAAATGTGCCATAAACTACATTTTATCTTAGAAATAATAGAGCTGAATTTGGCTTAAGATGATCTAGCAAAACGCAAGTTAGCAAGAAGCAGAAGCCAGACCTGTAGAGCCTGCTGCTTCTTTGACATCACCTATTAGATATCCATCTGAAAGCAATACAGTGAATGCTGAACTCGTCCTTTCCTTCTAAAACCTGACATTCATTTTAGTTCTCTCTTCCAAGCGGTACTGCTAATACCCACTCATGTACTCAAGGCAGAAGCTTGGCAGGCATCTCAGACTCCTCTGCAGACTCTCTTATCCCTCCCATCCAATCCAACTATGAATCCTGCTCCACAAGCAACTCACAGATTTATCAACTTTTTCCATCCCTTTTGGTATTTCCATGTCCCAGGCCATCTTGACTGGACTATTAGAACAATGTCATAACTGGACTCTGATTTCACTTTTTGTCTCTTGCTAGTCCCAGTTCATTTTCTATATTGTAAATCTTCCTAAAATACAAACTTGCTAACGTCTCTCTCTTATCTAATACATTTTTGTAAGGTTCTCGGTGCCCTTAGAATAAAGTTAAAAGCTCTGATTTAGCTTGCAAAGCCCATTATGACTGTGTCGCGTGCATTTATTTCTGCATACTCTTCTTTTGTCTTTTCCGTCTCCTCTTTCCCCTACCAATCAGCTTCAAGTACATTCTTCACATGCATATTTTCAATGTTGGGGCTCTGCTCACCTTGCCACCTTTTCCTGCAATGTGCTTTACCTCTTTGACCTTTACAAGACTGACTTCTACTTTTATACCAGTTGCCAATTTAGAAGAAATCCCCTGTTTATCTTTTCTTGACTTGCATATTTGGATAAAATACCCCACCTTTCTGCTTTCACTCATCCAGTAATTTCCCAAAAATAAAATCATTACATTGCATTATTTTATCCTTTTGATTCATATGTATTTACACCAGATTGAAATTCCATAAGGGTGGGCAACTCATCTGTTTTGTACATAGTTTTATTCAATCCCCTAACTCAATGCTTGATGTTACGGACTGAATTGTTTCCTCCCCACCACCACCACCAAATTAATATCTTGAAGTCTTGACTCCTAATAACTCAGATGTAACTATTTTTGGAGATAAGGCCTTTCAAGAGAAAATGAAGGTTAACTGAGGTCATATGGGTGGGCCTTCATCCAATGGGACTGGGGTCTTAATAAGAAAAGGGAGAGAAATCAGGGATGTCTGAGAAAAGACCATGGGAAGGCATAGCCAAAAGGCAACCATCTACAAGTCAAGGAGAGAGGTCTAAGTAGAGCCCAAACCTGCCAACATCTTGATCTTGGACTTTCAGCCACCAGAAGTTTAAGAAACACATTTCTGTTGCTTAAGCTACTCAGTGTGTAGTATTTTGTTATGGCAGTCTGATCAACTGATACCCTGGCAAATGCAGACAGTCAACAGAAATGTGTTGAATAAATAGAACTTAGGAAGCCATAATTAAGAAAGATTTTCATGAATTTCTAGTTAAACTTTGTACGGATTATTTTGTTAACACAACTTTGGTGCCTACTGTGAGTTATTTATTCTGATATATATTTTTTCATTTACAACGATCTTGCAAGTTGGCCATGATTACCACTAATTTTCAGATGTAGAAACTGAAGCTCAAAGAGTTTAACTGAATTCTCTCAGTATGCCCAATTAGTGGTAAAGCTAAACTTCAAACTCGTGCCACTGATTCAACATTCAGAATATTGTTATAACCTAATACCTCCTAAATCACCTCTTCTAGTTAGGTTTAATTTATTTTGGTTTTCCTATAAACAAAGCAATAGCATTTGTTTCTTTAGGTACCCATTTCTGTAATCAGTAAAAAATTGACTTTAAATATGATTTTGTGGTACATGATTCTTTAGAGAAACTATGTAAATTATCCTTGAGAGAGAAAATTTCCTCAATATTTGGTCTACAGTTGGCTTGAGTACATAAGTCACTGATTATTTGATGAATTTAGAGAGTGAAAATTAAAATGTCAGCTAAAATATGTTTTGATTTGTGAAAAGTCATATAATTAATACAGGAGAGTTCATTTTAAAATAAATTAACTATTATCGCAGCACACATTTAAGCATATCTCTTGGCAGAATGATATGGTTGAAAGCCTGGTAAACTTAAACTTGGCAGCAACTGGTTTCATATCTTACCTGCAAGACCTTCAAGTGAAATGTTCTTGATGCTCAAGTTATCCTTCTGGATAACATTTTTCTTTAAAACACAATGTATACTTCAAAGAATGGTTGAGAGAATGAAAAGAATGAAACCCTATAAAACCTCGACACAATATTATTACCGTTAATTTTGTCATGAAAGAAGAAAGATTTTCTTCAAGATTTTATCATCAAATATCTCTTCAAAATCTAGAATAATTAAACCACATCTAAAAATTATGACAAAAGAAGAATTGGAAATAATAAGTTTGCATTCTTTATCTAGAGCGATGTCTTATAAGTATAAATCTCTAAAGACACCTGAAATACTTCACAGCTACCATCCCTCCTCTCTTTCTCCTTGTAGACTTCCAAATGGCTCTATCTATGTGTGATCCTTTAGGAAGCTATTATTTCCATCATTGGGTTAATATACAGTGACAGCAGAGCTTGAGGAAATACAAGGTGATTGGTGCTTTGGTCAAATCTCAGGAATTCTATTTCCAATTGCAAGGGAGTGAAACTTCTGTTTTACCAGGCAGTAAATTGTCCTTAAGCAGGCTTCAGCATACTTCTCTTATTACATCTATTATTATCTCCTGTATTACTTAACAGAAGATGAATTTTTCCACATCTTAGGGAAATCTTTGAAATCATGTTTATTCACTGTTAAACTATACAACCGACCAGAAGAAAGAAATGGTTTACTGCTGTCAATATCTTATCCTTGGTCTCTGCCATGGAACCAGGGTGTGGATAATGGCCTTCTGCAATCTGGTGGGCTCTGCTTGTAGTGTTTGCTGTCCAGTGTGCATGAGTTGATGAGCTTTTCCAAGGTCACGGTGGAAGAAAAGGGTCGTTCTCCTTTCTTAACAGGTTTATGACTTTCGGTCATTTCTTCATTGTTTCCGTCATGTTTTAAAAGAACTATCCTAAATAGTGCTTGTGTCTTATTTGAGTACTTCACCGCTTGAAAGTAATGAAATTTACACATTTCCTAAAAAAGACATTTCTCCAACTGCTATTGTGAATGCTGTCTGTTCTGTTTTGGCCACAAATACGTTTCTGTATTTCCATCATAAGGATAATATCTTCCTGGCTATGTGTCTAACTAAAATATACATAGCGATGTGGGTGGGGCTTATTAAAAATAGTGAAAGGTGATATACACCACCAAGAAGGCAGAATAGTCTATTTCTAAAAGAGGTGTTTTGGGCTTTTTCTTTTTTTCAGAAAATAAGTACACAATTATTTTAGGAATTTGAAAAATTCAGAAAACTAATCAGAAATGATTTATCCATCACAGAAAAAACATTATTAATAATTGTATATAACTAATCTCAGGCATAATTTTCTTTTATGCATATGTTTTATATTTGATAATGTAATATATATCTATATATGTAATGTTTTTATAATTTTAACTTAATGCAAAAAATTCACATGTCATTATGAAAATTTTGTGAGCATTATTCATGACTACATAATTTTCCATCTCATAGATATAGCTGAGTTTGTCTTTATTTTTATTTCTATTTGTTGTATATTCAAATTAATTATTATTTATAAATGAAAAAGCAATGGATAAATGTGGAGGTGTTTTGCTGAACCTGTAATACTCCAAGGAGAATAGTTTCAAAATCACTTATCCATATACAGATTATTGGAGGGCGGCAAGTTTATCTTACTTCTATAGCTCTAAGCTCTAGAAAAATGCCTGCCACATAATATCAATTTCAATATTTATGAGTGCTTAAAAGAATGAATTAATAATGTCTATAAATGTCTATTACAACATTGCTTCCTTTCTTGTGGCCATGTCTAGACAAGGATCTGACTAGACATAATATGCCATAAAAACTTGGTAGTGGGTATTTATTTAGAATACCAATACGCAGTGACCCCTGAAACAGTATTGGTTGCCATCAATAGCACGTGCTTATTGGGCAGAGGCCAAGCCTTTGGGAGCAGAGCTTCTAGATATTGGCAGTCAAGAAGTAGCCAACAGTCTGAGGCCTATGCTTCAAGAGATAAGGCAGAGCTGGAGTTGAATTAGGCTGGAAATGGTATTCAAAGTCCCTTGCATGTATAGGCATGGCTTGGCATCAATTGTCCTCAATCAGTGGCAATCCACAAGGCCTCCACTGCAAAGGATAAGGGAATAAAACATTTGGGTCTTGTACTCTCAGCAACCACTCACCTTATTCACAAATCCCCATAATATTATTTTTTCTTTGATTTCATACACATTCATTATTTCCAATTTTGGCACATACAGGTTAGTGACAGAATTCCTCCCTAAATCTCAATTTCCTTCTCCACATCCCAGATTTATTGGGAAGGTTACTTGAGATAATATTGTGATACATTTGGCACAGTTCCCAAAATGACCAGGCACATAATAAATGATAGTTTCCTAGCCTCCCCGTATTTTAGAATTGATGGCATTTGCACTTAAATAATTTAAAGAGATTTATTTTTATTTAAAACAAAGCAAATCAACAACATCAAACTATTTGAATCCCTGAGAGTGGACATTAAGTGGTCATTAAAATGTGTGGGCTGGGAGATTTGATGTTAAAAAAAATAATACTCTAGGAGTCTAGGTGATATATTTTGTCAGTATTATAAAAAATAGATTAGAAGCAAACATGGGACCCTACCATGAAGATACAGCAGTTATAAAAGTAAGAACTCCAGTATCAGGGTAGCTTTGGAATTTCTTATTTCCCAAGATAAGAAGAAAGGCATCATAAAGTTGTATATGTTTATTACTAAAAATAACTATTTTTATTGGTATTATTCTAAGAAAGTACTTTGTTCTTATAGCAAATAAAAAAGAGAAAAGGAGATAAAATATTAAATAGCAAATTGGTTTTGGTTAAAAGAACTAAATGTAACATTGCTTGTATTCGGAAAAGAGGCAATATAGGTGAAACCCAAACAAATAAGATTAGTTACTTCTAACACATTAAGGCTTAGTACTTAAAAGGCACTCAAAGGGCCCAAAAGAGTTAATGCGTTGCATTTTATGCAACAGTCTAACTTAATCCCCACTTTTCACTAAGCCAGGAGAATAGCCAAAGTCATAAATCTTCCTCAAAGGAAATGTTATAGGCAGCTATGTAATTATACCTTCATTTAATCACATTTATTACAGCTTTGTTGTTTATGAGAAATATACTCTAGGACCTTCAGGAATAACCAACTTAATTAATATGACAATAGTTTATAATTCCCTCTCTTGTAGAGGTGATAAAGAGGAGGGTTGCTTCTGTTTCTTGTTGGAGTGCCATTACTTATGAAGATGTCTTTATTTTCTCCTGACTTGTATGACTGGCATTGACCTTTGGCATACATTTTCTATGAAAAACCTCAATTTTCATTGCTTTCCAAAGGTTACTCTGTGCACACTGAGTGAATAGTAAAGTGTCATGTAGGTGAATTGGGATACATACCTATACTAAATGATTGACTCCCACACACCAGCATCCTCTACTAAGATTCAAATTCCTGCAAAGTCATAAATCAGTTTAGGTCATGGAGTTCTTGATTGCTCACAAAAGGGGATGTTCAATCCATAATCCCCCAAGGTCTGCAGGTGCCCTTAAATGAAATACATGAATTGTACACAAAACGGGAATAGAAAGATCAGATGCAATCGGATGTCTTTGTATATGTCCAATTGAAATGAGCACATACAGCATAATGGCATTAAGAGAACAAAGCATCATTGCATATCACTAGTACTAACTAGATTTTGTTTGAAGAATAAAATTAATTGCCCTACATTCATTTGGTCTAGAAACATGAGCTAAGTAACTTTGCTTTGATTACTTCTTGGAAGGTGATTAAAAGTATATAATCATTTTGTCACAAAGGCCAGTACACAAAACACAGTTGAATAAGCCTTTCAGTGGTGAATGTGAACTCCATTCTGATTGGGGGCTTCAACTATGCAATCCATTAGATTTGCTGCTTTTGTTTGAGCAGCTGTTGATTTGCAAATATATTCAGTGTCAATGTTTATATTAAACATTTAGACACAGTGTACAGTTTGCATTGTTTTAATCCAATAAAAAAGTATCCTCAGCCACCCAGTTTTGCATTTATTTGTTTTATAAGGGATCGAAAAAGTTGTAATGAAATTTTATTTTTTCCACCAAATGAACATTGCATACCCACATGAAAGAGAAACTGACCCAAGTCTTTTAGTGAATTGTTGGCAAGTTATCTTTCTAAAATGAGATTTAACTTTAGAAACCCTTTCCTAGACATTAAATCCAAGCCAGTCATTCTTTCCAAAGGAGCCTCCAAGTGATAGAGAGAAAGGAAGACTGGTCTGGAACTTTCTCCAAAGTGAAATGCTATTAATGATAATGCCTCAAACAATATACTTTTGGAAAGTAAAGTGATTGTTATAGTGTAAGTGTATTTTTGGTTGTTTTTGTCAGCAGAATGTAATATGTTTACTCTGTCTTGCTAACTTCCTTTAATGTCTTAGCTGTATATGGCAGTGAGCCAGAAAAGAAATACATAGCCAAAGACCCCCGTCAATCACTTTTTTCTTTTGACAGTCCTGCTATCACTTTAAAGATTCACAATCCTTTTGAGAATAATAACCTCAGAATTTGTTCAACCAATTGAAATGCACCAAAACTTTATTTGGACTCTCTGCTATGGCATGCTTGGGCTTGAGAGTTAGACAGAAACTGTGCAAACCTTGTGCTATTGTATAACCTCTCTGAAGCTCATTTAAATCACTTTATGAAAATAGATAAATCTCTACCCTCCAGGTTTACAGTGAGGTTTGAATGAAACATTGAAATTGTTATCCCCAACAGAGATATCTGCATGCTCCAAGTGCATGAGACAAGCCTGTCTCCTTCTGTAGGTGGTCAGAACATAATCGGGGATTAGCGTTTGGCCCATGTGATCACCTGTAAGTTTCTACAGCCATACTCATTGAGAGGAGAGTATTGCTGGTTGGAGGGAACCAAAAGACTGAAAATAAACTATCAGTAAAAAAATAAACCCGGAATTACCTGCTTAAGGGGCAAAAACACATGATGTTTTATTTTGATTTTTGTCACCTTCTAATACACCTTCTGAGAGGTGGGGAAGAAATATCCAGTACAGAGACCAGATAATTTCGGGGGAGGCTGCCAAGTCTGTGGAAGAACATCCTGATGCGGTAGCGTGCCTACAGACAGCTCCAACCTCATTCTCCATGGCTGCTGTTGTCGGCCACTGGGCGGCGTACCGAGGGAGGAGGGATGGTAACCTGAATGTACCCTGTGGTCTTCTTTGTCTGTTTTCAAGTTATTGCTTTCCAGATCCTTGGTACAAGGCTCTTTTGTATCGTTTGCTTTGTAGTTTCTACTAGGGCTTCTTATTTTGTGTATCATAAAGATGCCATAAGCTAAATGAATGACTTTTTGACAAAAGTGACTGTTTTTCAAAAGCTATTTCTATCAGTGATATAATAAACCTTTAACTCTGTCTTCAATAACTGCATGTTTCCTTTCATTTCTCTTTAGAAGCCTCTATAAATAGTTGGTGATAGGTTTAATAGAAGCCAAGTGAATAGAAATTAGGATTTTAACCTTATTATTGAGTTAATAGTGTATCCCCAATACTGCCATCGTGGAGACACTACTTTCATTCTGTACTTGGGAAGAGTAATCTGATGAATGGAATCAGGAGTTAATAATAGCAATGCCTGGCATTTGTATTACACATTACGCCTTTGCAGAGCACATTTGAGTTGCATTATATCATTTGATTATTGTTTTATTTCAGCGTGTCGCGTACTGTGCCCTGGATCCCACGATCCATTTGCCTGGTAGGGGAGAAAACTGTACAGCTCTTTGCAATTTGGCTGCAGACTGCCTTTTAGCTTTTTCTCAAGAGAGGATCTTAAAAAGAAATTGAATCATTTCAGGACTATGAGAGGGAATATTAAAAGTGAATTAATTTAGTGCAGGGGATCAGAAGAGGCATCCCTGAGGTAGCAAGCACACTTTGAGACATGCAGGATGATCAACAATTAACGGTGTAGAAGGTATGTTTGGGGAGGGCTTCTGAGTTCAGGAAATGACAGCGGAGGGAATGTCAGAGAGGAGCAGGGGACATTGGAGGGACTCAAAGGAATGGAGCCGGTGCAGGAGAGCAGGCTGGAGTGGGAGTGAGCGTGAGAATAATTGGGAAAGAGAGAGGGAGAAAGGGAGAGAGAGAGAAGGAGAGAGAGAATGTGAGACAGAAAGGGAGAGGGAAGGAAAGGGAGAGAGAGAGTGCTAGAATTGGGGTGTTCGCAGGCGTTTTGGTCACAGGGCCCCTCTTGTATGGCTTGATGCCATTCTTGTGGTAATAAGTGAGTTCTCTCTCCGTGAGTTCCTGCAAGGAGAACTGGTTCTTAAAAAGAGCCTGGTACTTCCCCCATCTCTCCCTTGCTTTCTCTCTTGCCAGGTGATCTCTGCACATGCCACCTGCCCTTCACCATGTATGGAAGCAGCCTGAGGCCCTTGCCGATGCAGATGCCCAATCTTGAGCTTTTCCAGACATCAGAATCCTGAGCCAAATAAACCCTTATTTTTTAAATATCAATTGCCCAGCCTCAAGTATCCCTTTATTGGAAATACTAAATAGACTTAGAGTGAGAGATGGGGGAGGGCAAGGGAGGGAGAGCTTGGGAAGGGGAGGGAGAGATGGAGAGAGAGAAGGTGGAAGAGAAGGGAGTAAGGAAAAGAGAGAGAGAAGGGAAGGGGAGGGGAAGGAAGAGTAGGGGGAGAGGGAAGAGAAGGGTAAGAAAGGGTAGAGAGAGTTAGGGGAAGGGAGAGACAGAGAGTAAGAGGAAGAGGGAGTTAATGGGAGGTGGGGAAGGGGGAGAGAGAGGGAAAGGGAGAAAAAGGGAAAGAGAGAGACATAAAGAAAGAAATAGAGAACCACTGAGTGAGATAACGGTAAGAGACGAGATGAGAGGAAAGAAAGAAGGACTGGAAAATGATGAGAAAGGAGAGAGAGAGAGAGACAGAAATAGAGAAGACAGAGAAAGAAATGGGAATAGGATACAGGTGGGAGAAGGTGAGGGATTCAAGCCAGATCATTCAGTCCACTTTAAGCCACGTTCGGATTGTGAACATTCTATAAGACATGGGTAGAACACTTGGAGTGTTAAAAATGACCATGCCTGGATTGAATTTCGAAAGTGAGGCTACATAAAAGAAAGACAATGACTTTTCTTTTTAGAGTTTAAAATCTAATAGAGAGAGGAAGAAGTAAAGAAATATGTAAAAAAAAAAAAAAAAAAAAAAAAAAAAAAAAAAAAAAAAAAAAAAAAAAAAAAAAAAAAAAAAAAAAAAAAAAAAAAAAAAAAAAAAAAAAAAAAAAAAAAAAAAGCAAAGCAAAGGAGCATATATAACATGGCATAATTAACTAGAGGGTAATGTCATAAATTATAGAAAGAAAACCAATAAAAACCTGAAGGGGGACCTGTCATATAAATTGCTATCTGAAATAACTTTTAAAGAATTAATAGCTGCCATAAGAAAAATATGCAAATATATCACAGGCAGAGGAAACAACATGTGAACGGAGGCACAGGAAAACGTGGCCCATTGAGGAAACTACAATTAGATAGGGAGAGAAAATATTGTGCAGAGTCTAGGGGAGAAATGAGATGACTGAGAGAGCTGGGCAGGGGGAGAGCCTAATGATACTGTGATGAAAGTAGGAAGTTTGATGGAAAGATACTCAATATCAGTAGTCATTAGGGAAATGCAAATCAAAACCACAAGGGCTGCCACTTCATAGACACTAGAATGGTGATAGATAAAAAAAAAAAAAAAAAAAAGAAAAAGAAAATAACAAGTGTTGAGGAAAAGGTGGAGATATTAGAACATTTGTATATTGCTGATTGGAATGTAAAATGGTTCAGCTGGTCTAGAAAACAGATATGCATAAAATTACCATATAGCATATCAATTCCATTCCTAAATATATACCAAAGAAAAATTTAAAACAGGTATTCAAATAAGTATGTATACAGACATATCCATAGCAGCACTACTCACAATAGCCAAAAAGGAGAAAAGTTCCAATGTTTATAAACAGATAAATAGATAAACGCATTGTAGTGTGTACATATACTGAAATATTACTCAGTCATAAAAAGGAATGATATACTGATACATGCCACGGTGTAGCTGACCTTCAAAAACATTATGCTAAGTGAGAGAAGCTATACTCATGTACAGTATTATATAGTTCCATTGACAGGAAATATCCATATATAGATACAGAAAGCCAATTACATTTGCTAGGGGCTAAGAAAAGGGGCATAATGGGGAGTGATTATTTAATGGGTGTGAGGTTTCCACTTGGGGGGATTAAAATATTTTGGAACCAGATAGAAATGGTGGTTGCACAGCACTGTGAATGCATTACATGCCAATAAGTTGTTCACTGTAAAATGGTTCATTTTATGTTATGTGGAATTCACCTCAATAGAAATGAGAAGTTTCAACTTTATGTTTAAAGTTACAGGGAGCTTGGAAAGAAAGAAAAAATGAAGAAAGTGGGAAAAGAGGAAAGAAGGTAGACAGATCACACATGTGTTTCTGATAGAGGACTGCCAAAAAAGTGGCGAATTATTTGAAAGCAAAGAGCCCACCTTGAGAATTTAGTAACAAACTGAAATATAATAAGGAATTAAACTAGAGCAATATGTCAAGAAGTAAAGGAAAGATTTGACTCAATAATTATAAAGAGGGTAGAACCAGCAAAACTTGATGCCAGACAAGGGGTGAGGGAGAGGCAATGGTTTAGCCCCGTGCATGCCTTAGCTCAGGGTATAGAGCTTTGGAGGGCAGACAATGCCTTCGCATACTCAGGTATAAATTTCCTGGAGACAGGTCTGGAAAAAAAGTCTGAGTCTGAAATGTATTAGTATATTTGGTATGCATCAGTTTATGGTTAGTTGTTTTAATCTTGCAATCAAAAGAGCTGTCTTTTTAGCATGATTTCATGATGAGCAGTTCAAGTCCACATTTTCTGACTAGGAATCAGGTCTTATAATTATTTTTAAGCAGAAAATTTTTGAGAAAATGTAAGAGCAGTACTCAGAGAAATATCCTCAGGGAGGTCACATTGTATAAAGCTTCTCTGCCGAGAGTCTGGTTTCATGGATTTAGTACACAACAGAGCCAATTATCCAAAGATTTATGAGCAAAGTGGTCTGACTGTTAAAGAAAAGATACAACTCGCTAACAAATTATTTTTTATTTTCATACTTTAAATTGTTTTTTTGTGTGTGTGAGAGAATGTGTGTGTATCTTTCCCTTAAAGATACATTGATTCTAAGGCAAGGCAAGACCTGTTAATTGTATAATGCTGGATTTGGTTGTTCACTTGGCATCCTAGCAAGGGCTGGCTGAGAAGTCTTTCCGGGCATTTGGGGTGAAGCCCATGTGGGCTGACAGAATCAGTTCACAGTAAGAAATTGACATGACAAAAGGGAATGATTGTATGATTCCCATTGGCCACATTCTGTACAAATCATGCTGGGAGTAAAGACATTAGGGAAGGCAATCTCCACTAAACATCTTCTTCCCAGGTCTCATTCTCTTCTTAATTTGTATCATGAATGTGTTGAACAAAACAAGTAGTTATCCAATTTATACTGAGGGAGAGTGTTAAAATGTAAATTCTTGGACCCCATACAAATACAATTTGACCTGGCAGTCCTTTATTCTGATACTGTTAGCATGACAAATGTCAGAAAATTCAAAGTTGTAGGAGCCTTCCTGCTCAAGAATTCTGTGGTGCAACAATTGTATTTCATTTCCTATGGCAAGAGGATCTTTACTAGTCATGGTGAATCACACCCATGGAATTTTTTGGACAAGACCAATCATACACATAGTCATGTCAATTTCCTCTGCAAATAAAATGTGTATTCAGTGTCTTCTCTGTATTTACACTATGAAAAACATAGAGCGTAGAGGAAAGTGGTAGATTGGATTAAAACCCTAAGGCTTGGGGTTTTTAAGATGTTTATAGTTAGGTTTATGCCAACTCTAGTATATTAAGCTATCATTTATTTAGCATCTCTGATAAGCCAGACACTGTCATAGGTGATTCAGGGACAATCACAAATAATGCTTGTGATCTCAAAGAATGTCAAAATTAATCAATCTTATAACAGATATAGTTGCATGAGAATGCAGTAAGTATAATTTCCAAAAAAAGAATAATTAATGCAATAAGAAACAATGTGTGAGAGAAGTCATTAGGCTGTAAAAGAAACTGAGCAATGTTAATAACTGTCTTTCAGCATATGAAAGATTTTATTAAGAGACATTCAGATGATGGCACAGTGGATATTGGTTGAATTTGGGTGGATCAGATGTGATGGATTTGGAGAGCTCTGCATTTTGCATTAGATGATACATACTAGGATTTATGTATGTGAATAAATATTTCTGCAAAACCTGCAAGCTGGACAATCAAATAACCTAGTATTTAGCACCAGGCATGGCACTGGCTCTGAGTAGTAAGTGCCCAACTCAGCTGGGAGCAGCTAGCTGACAGGGAAACAGGGAAATAAGATATCTATTGTGAAGTGGAAGAAACACACATTGAAGGATGTTTATATAGCTGGAGTTTTGATGTCCTCCCATAATTCACCTGTATAGGATAGTGACACCCACATAAAGACAGAAAAAATGATGGCTAGTATTAATTAAGGGCCACGCCATGGCAGGTGCTGTTCTGAATGCTGTACACATGTTATCTAACTTGATCTTCAAAACTATATTGTGAGGCAAGTGGCATAATTGCTTTTGATTTCTTGCTACAGAAACTGGGTTTAAAGAGGCCAAGTGCTTTGCCCAAGGTCACACAGCAAGGTCACACTGCTAGAGATAGGACCAGATGTAATCTACGTTTATTTGATGCCCAGTCTTCTCCCTTGCCTTGACCTTAACACAATACTGCCTTCTACAATATTAATAAAAAGCAATCGAACCTTACAGACCAAGCCTAGATACAGATGTTGAATCTGTTTACCATTTTTAAGCTTCTAATCAATTCAAAGGAAGAAACCACAATAGAAAAGAGAGCAAGCTAATTAATAGTTTTCTCATATCAGACCAAGACAGAACCATTAGAGTCTTCCACCATACTCAGAATCACAGTACCCCTCTGAGTGTTCCATCTATCATTTCACAGCATGAAAATAATAAAATTATAGTCATTGAAGGGAAGGTAAATCCAGCCAAGAGATTGATGTTTTTTAAATGAGCAGAATTTGCTGAGCTAGCCTAGGGAAATCTCCACATTATTAGAGAGTTGTAGCTGGAAAGAAGGAAAAGTTAGCATCCAACACAGGTGTCCTAGTGAGAAGGTGTCTTTAAACTAGGGACAAGCTGTTCAGCTCCAAGACTGAGAGGTTGGCGACTGTTCAAAGAACTCATTCAGACCCTGCATAGACATGATGACTATTAGGTAATGCAGCACACAGAATGATATGCTATTTTCCCAAATTTAGTCATTTAAAAGTCACTCACAGAGCCTGATCCGTTGCTACTGTAAAAGAAAAACAAGAAAAAGAAAAAATATTTCTTCACAATGCATGTCTCATGACCCCTCTGTTAGCATGAATGTTAATGCTATATTTGTTTATTTTTATTTTTTATTACAGTAAGAACAATTAACATGTGGTCTATCCTCTTAACAAATCTTTTACGTGAACGATACTTGTATTGTTAACTATAGGCACAATGTCGTAAAACAGATCTCTGGAAATTACTCATCTTGTGTAAGTGAAACTTTATACCTGTTGAACAGTAACTCCCCAATTTTTTTCCTCCGAAAACCACCATTCTATTCTCTGTTTCTATGAGTTTGATTATTTTAGATAGTTCATATGAATGGAATCATGCAGCATTTGTCCTTCTGTGCCTGGCTTATTTCACTCAGCGTGATTTCCTCTTGGATTATCCGTGCTGTTGCATATGGCCCTTCTGTTTAAAAACTTTATAATATTCTATTGCATGTATACACCACATTTTCTTTATTCATTTGTCAATGGACATTTAGGTTTTTTCCATACCTTGGCTATCATGCCTAAGGCTGCAATGAACATGGGAGTGCATATGTATCTTTGAGCTCCTGATTTCAATTCTTTGGGGTATATACAGAGAAGTGGGATTGCTGTATCATATGGAAATTCTAGTTTTAGTTTTTTAAGGAACCTCTGTACAGTCTTCCATAACAGCTACTAGACTATTTTACATTCCCACCAACAGCGTACGAGAGTTTCAATTTCTCCTTATCCTCACCAACACATCATTTTTTTAATCGCCATCCTAAGAGGTGTTAGCTGATGTCTCATTGTCATTTTGATTTCCACTTCCCTAACCATTAGTGATGTTGAACATCTTTTCATATACTTGTCAGCCATTTACATGTCTTCTTTAGAGAAATGTCTGTTAAATTATTTTGTCCACTTTTAATCAGTAATGTTACTACTATAAATAATACAGAAAATCTTTACAAAAAAGGTTACAGAGAGGGAAGAGTAACCTGTGAATGACAGGTAAATCATGTTGCATTCAATATAATTGACACATTCCAGGACACCTTTAGGGATCCAAAGGACTTGAAAGAACATCTGGTCAGATGCCCCTATTTTTCAGTTGGAGACCACATAAAATAAATAACTTGGGCAAAGTCTTTGAGAAAATTGCTGACGGTCTCAATTAAAATTTATACTTTCTAAACCTCATTCAATGATGTTTCTGGCACAGCAGGAGTTCGTTCAGTTTTTTGTTTCTAATTTATATTTAGAAAATTTCTGTAAGTAATACCAAATATATAACTCAGCTGTTAGCTTAGTCTCTCAATTTTTCAACTACAATAGGATCGTTCTGCCATCTCACATCCAGAGGCAGATTTAAGTTCCTGACCCCCACTCTGACCATTTATGGATTTGATTTAAGTTTCCCTTAATGTTCTTGCCTCCAGTTTCTTTCTTCAACTGAATTAGAGGACTTCTCATTTTTCTGTGCCTGCCGTCCCATTTTCAACACTGAAGTAACTCTCAGAAAAGCAAAGCAACTCTATTCATTACTCCAAATGCTTCTGCAGTTGGACTCTGTGTATAGGAACCTTTTTTTTTTTTTTTTGAAGGTTTCTAATTAAATAACAAGACTTAAAATGTGAAAAACCAAGCAAACTATTAGACATTCCTGTTTCAAATGCTTGGAGGCCTCCTTGTCCTGGACAATTGTTACTGGTCATCTATTTCTATTGGCTCCAGACTTTCTAATACTGATTCGCCACTTCTCTTCTCAAACCCTCTTCTCCTCTCTTTCTCCTGTCTATACCAAGCACTGAATCCCACTGTTTTTCTCAGGCATGTCTGTTTCTTGCCTATGCACTAGGTACTCCATTGCTCTAATAAGGTACTTTCTTTTTGTTGTTGTTGTTGTTGTTTTAGCTCTGGACATAAGCAATGCCAGCATAACAAGGTATTTTCCTTAAACCAAGGACCTCTAATGTCATGTTTGCCAAAGCAGTGCTGCAGTGTTTTCCTGCCTATGATGCACCAATTGGGTTTTGACTAAAATAATCCTCCTTTTTGATAGGACCCAAAATTTCAAGAGGAGTTTCCTTCCACCAAGTTGATCTAACTTCTCTATTTCCGTAAATCCTAAATGATTATTTATCTATTTTTATTCACATCTAACCAGATTAAGCTTTGTGAAAGATGGAAGCATGAGAGCTAGAATATAGTAGTTCCACCCAAGAAAAGCCAATTTTTGTGACCAAGAGAAATGGGAATAAAGGTAAGCTTGGCTCCACACTGAAGTGGGGGTAGGAAGCCATCAGATGCCATGCACTTTGATAATAGAGATGCTTCGATGGCATGGCCCAGACAAAAGAATGTGAATTAGGGATCACTGTCAACTCTCATTTTTAAAAAATCCTCTTTTCTCTAAGGAGCTGAATAAGGAAACTCTTAGAGGAGTCTCTCACACAATCCCTTATACAACCAAGGCTTACTTGATACAGGCCATGCTAGATGCAAAAATTGTCCCTGAGATGTCTTTATCATAGAATGTTTTGTGCTCTTTTGGGTAGACACCACAAGATCGGAAGAATGGGCTCCACTTGTACTCACCATCAAATTGGTACTAACTGATCAACACTAGGGTGACCACATAGCAGTAATACTCTCCAGGAATTAGGAGGTTGGGGGGGTAAACCCGCGACTAAAGGACACGGGGAGCATTGTAGGGGGAAGGGCATGCTTTTAACCCTCGCTTGGGTGAGGCAAAGACATAAAGTGTAACCATAATGTTTATACCCTCATAATACCCTGAAATAAAAAAAAAAAAAAATATCCCTGAGAGGGGGAATGTCTGAAATTAGCTTTTCCTTTTTCTATGTCTATCACCTGGATGTAGAGGCTGCCTCCAATCACTCTGGTTATGGGACAGATCACATAAAAATAATGCACAAAATATATGTCCACTTATGTTCCCTGACAGCATCTTATTCAGTGATTTTTACCTCCTAAGTGCAAAATGCCCACCCTCGAGAAATTGGTACCAGCTTATTACACTGGAAAGGCCAGAAGTAGAATGTCATGGTCTGATACTTAATCTCAAGATTATTTTCTACCACTAACTCTTTAAAGTTCTTCAAAACCAGGAAACAAAAATGGATCCAGAATACCAAACATAAATAGGGCAAGATTAGATGAGTGTGTCAAGTTGCAAAGTCGAGACTGTCTGGAATGTGAAATTGTAAGGGAAGAAATAGAAAACCAATATGTTGTTGGCTTTTGATACAACATAAATTGTGGGATTTGGGCGAACAGGCTAAGAGAATAGAATTTGTATATAAAATTGCTTTTTGATACATTTCTGTGGGCATTGCACTATCCAGGACTGTGTTGGATATTATGGGAGACACACAAAATATTTAAAATTCCTATTTTCTGTAGAACATTTTATTCTACTTAGAAATAAGACATGTATCTCTTATTTTAAGAAATATTGTTTTTCATATTTTATAACAATACTTGTGATTCAAATTCTCAATAGGTCATATAAACTACTTTTTTCTTCTCTCTTCTGTTTTGCTACTTAAAGTATACTCATTTTAATATTATTAAAATTATTTGTTTATTTAACATTTCTAGTAATATACAAACAAAGAAGAAAACAACAGATAGCACCAAATACTGGAACCCAGAAAACACTAGTATTTACATTTGTTGATAGCTTTGCAAATTAGTCATGAAGCAGACCCCTTTCTGTTTATATATACAAACAGAGAGATTAATGGAAGGAACAATAGATGGATGCATGAATGGAGAGATGTATAATGGATGGATAATTAGAAGGAAAAAAAAAGAAAGAAAGAAAAGAAGATGCATGGATGGATGCCAAAATGACTAGGTAGATATTTGTAAAAACAAATTATTTCTGCTAGTATTCACATGTTAAACGAATGCACTTCATTTCCTTTCTTTGAGTTTAAGATAAAAAAAAGCTTGAGAAAAAACCAAAAGAATTGCTACATTTAAGATTTTTTTTCACACCAGGGAATATAATTTATTAAAAGATTACTATGAAATTAACAAAATACATTATTAAAATCATTAAGAGGTTAGAGTCATTATTTTCCCCACGTGTTTAAGGCAGTATGGATTGACTTCCTCTTATGCAAATAAGATAATTAGCACTCTGAAACTTTTTACCCACATCCCATTTTTATTGCTAATTATATTAGAGTTACTTTGTTAAGGATTACAGAGAGTACATTCTGTTCTGAATGGATAATTTCCTGTTTTCGAGACTTAGTTTTACAAATGGATTAAATGAATGCCAGCTTGTATTATGGAGTATGTTTTAAAAGACACAAAAGAAGAGAGGGTAGTACAGGAAACCCAATACTAATTGAAACAATTCCTGCACATCATACCAAACTGGACATACTAACACATGTTACTTCCGAATTACAGAGGAGTTATAAGATCATAGAGTCTTTAAATTGACAGACACTATGAGACATTTTGGCCTCTAAGGGAAATGGAACAATGAATTGTCACACTAGGGGTGGAGTGACATTGGCATCGAGTAGCTAGAAGTAGGGTTGCTGCTAGACATCCTCAGATGTGCTGGCTAGTACTTCGTGACACAAAATCTTCTGGCCCAAAATGGCAGCAATGCCAAAGTTGAAAACCCTGCTCTAATCAAATTCCCCATGCAGAGCACAGACTTTAGTACTATTTTCTAGCTCTAGTGTTTTCCAGAGTCCACTTGAACACCTCTGTTTTCTCCTTGAAGGCATGCATGTTTACTTCCTCTGACAATTGCTCAAATGACTTGGTAACTAAGCATGCTCAGCATCCTTACCAATTTGTTCCATGTCTTCTGAATGCCAAACAAATTTGGTTCAGACCATCAGGAGTGGACCATTTTTGTCTGATTAAAATAGATGTGTTTTTCCTAATTAATTCCCAGAAAGCTATATTTGAAGGTCCTGAACCAGAAGTGGAACTATTTAAGACCATCTTTTAGGAAAACCTTCGATGAAGACTCCGATTTCTGCTGCTTGTTTTTCTTGGTACTAAATACCATAAATCTAGCTGCCTGCACTTCCCTGATGGCAAATTACTCTGTTTTGCATAATGTATAATACTTGAAAATGTTCAAAGCCTTTAAAAACTTATTTTTGCATTTTACTGACAAAAATATACCTGGGTTATTATGTTTATACTTCTATTATTTCACTATTTAACTAATACAGTTATCAATTATTTCTCAGTTTAGCTAAAAATAGGTTAGCAAAATTTATGAACACACACAGAAGGAATGTGACAGCTTTGTCATCGGTCCTGTCAAATGGGCATTTTTTTCAAAGGTAATTCTAAGAAATCGATAGCTACTTATGCATATATGGAAAGGTACATGCAGAGACCCTATTTTTAAAAGAAGAACAAGTTAAAAATCAAGATACAATGAAAAGTATGATATTTTTGTGGATAATGAATCAGAATAATTGAGCAAACTTGTTTTAGGAAACGTAGAATATATGGTAAGTATTCTCAGAGGAAGATTCAGGCTCCAAAATTAGAATTCCTTAGCACAAATTCCACACTATCACTGGTTTCATTTTCTTCATCTGTATAATGGGTATGCTAAAACTGCTTCTGAGTCAAAGAAATGGTTATGCTAAGAATCGTTTTCAGTAATGAACATAAAGCACTTATTATAGATTTTGCTACATAGTAAGCATCCATTAAATATTAGCTGATATTACCTTTATTAATCATTGTAATATTCTAATCTTATCACACACACCCTTTTATTTTCAGATGAGGTTGGTGGGGTTTTAGTGGGATGAAGTAACTTTTTCAAAGGAGACAATTCATTCAGCAGTATAGTCAACATTAAAATTCTTATCTTCTGCGGAAACCATTAAGCAGATCCTAACAAAGAAACCACCATAGTCACTATGGTCAAAATTAAAGCAACCATCTCTTCACTCTGTTTTCCCATATCCAAATGCTTGGGTGTCAGCCTCATCAGCAACTCTTCAGTGTGGAAAGAAGAGGCTGAGTTATAGGTTGCCAACAGCATAATGATGCTAATCCAAGCTAGATCCTCTCTGCTATTGTGTATAGGGTTCTTTCTATGAAAGGTACTCTTTTGGTAAAATATTAGAAATATTTTCTTATTTAAATGAATAAATGGATGGGAATTTTAATTTTGTTTGCATCAAAAATTTAAGAGATAAGATAATACAAAATAATAAATAAAAATACTCTATAGGAGAAAATTCATTAGATATTTAACATTAAAACACAATTCCTTTAGAATCTCTCTAGACCAGACATATATATTGACACATTCAGGGAACTGGGAATATTTCTGGGTAGCTGGAGTGTAAAGCATAAGAGAGGAAATTTAGGGGGATTAGAATGGAGGAAAAAATATGAACCACATTGTGGTATCTTGGCACAGCCATCAAAGGAGTTAAGCTTCTTTCCTTTAGCCAATAGGTAGCCTCAGAATAATTTCGAACAAGGTAATTATTTGATTATATTTATTATAAATATGTATCTTGGCAGGATTTTAGTGGATGAGACTGGAAGAGGAAAGATGGCTAAAAACATTATTTCCATAGCTTTCCATACGGTGGCTTGAACAAGGGCACAGTCAGGTGGGTCAGAGAATGGATGTAAGACATATATAAGAGGTAGAGTGCAGATAGATTAATGACTGGTTAGAGATTGGGATAATATAGAAAATAATTTGAGGGGTATTCCTGTAAATGAAAAACATAAAACCAAACTCTTCTCTGCATCCAAGTGCCCTTCCTACTATTTCAGAAATATTCTGTTATTGCTCACAATGCCTGTCTTCCCTTCACACCCACCCACAGACAGCACCTGTGTGATTATTTATAAGTCTCCACATCTGGAGAACTAATTTGTTTGTGGACTGTTCCATTTCCACAGTGTAGTTAGCTATCACTCAGCCGCACCAAGTTCATTCAACCCTCATAATTAAATTAAATATCTACTGACATCAAAGAGACAGCAAAAACTTACCAACAATACCAAAAAGTTTTCCAGGCCCCTCAAGATAGCTGCACTGCATGACAATGGAGACAGATAACATATTCTGTAATGGAGTGATGGTCAATTTAATATTCCACTCATTTTAATGTGTCTGTAGTGTAGTCTAGCAGAATATAGTCTCACAAGTAGAGTAACACATTGGCGGCTCAATATAATAGGGCTGACGTTACTGTGGAGTTCAATATTACACGAGCATGACCTTACTGAAGGAGATTTAATTACTTGAAATATCAGAAGGCTGACACTATAACAATATCATTGCAAAGGTCTTTAGAAAAAGTGCTTGAGTGTTAAGGCTGCTGATTTCCACAAATTCATTTATTTATTTATTTATTTTTTATTTCTGCATTCAATTTTTAAGTTAAGGCCATCACCATCGTTTTTTTTTTTTTTTTTTTCTTGGCACAGGCTATAAAGTCTTAGAATAACTCCTCTTAGATATTTTTTTTTCTTTCTCTCCCTTTTAGAAGAATGCATTTTTAACAAGGTAATTATTTGATTGGTTGTATTTATTATAAATATTTTTCTAGTGGCAGGATTTTAGCAGATGAGACTGGGAAAGGGAGGATAGTTAAGAAAATGATTTCTATAGTTTATGCATAGTGGCTAGAACAAGGGCACAGGCAGGTGGCTCATTACACTAAAAAATAATCAGCAGTATGAAATAGTCTCTTTGCCATTCCTAGGTCATGAGGTGTGTCTCTCTCCCTCTCTGCAAGTGAACACTATCATCCTAATTCTTCCTGTGATGATCTAAGAGCAAGTGTGTTTGTGTGTATGTGTGTGCGTGTGTCTGCTTGTCAGACTCAGTGTCTTTTTAATACCTCAGCATATCTTACTTTTATAAACTTCAAAAAAATTTAATGTGTCTTGGGAAGTGTTTTAAGTCAGAAGGAATAGAGTAATTATTTCTCACGGCAATATGGTAGTCATTGTAGAGATGCATCATGACTTATTGATGGCTACTCAGGTTGTTTACAGTCTATTAGAGACCAAACTATGTACTCCTAAAATTTATATTTTGTATCCCTTACCCTCTAACAATTCAGTGCCTCAGAATGTGACTGCATTTGGAGACAGGATCTTTAAAGAGGTGATTAAGGTAAAACAAGGCCAAAAGTATGGGTTCTAATCCAATCTAACTGGTCTCCATATGGGAGGAGAAATTTGGACACAGAGGGAGAGACAGCAGGGAAGTCGGTGCACAGAGGAAAGATATGGGAGGACACGGAGAGAAGACAAGAAGAGACCTCAGAAGAAACCAAACCTGCAGACACTTTGATCTTGGCCTTCCAGCCTCCAGAAATGTGAGAAAATACATTTCGGTTGCCACTTAACTGGTGGTGTTTTGCTACGGCAGCCCTCAAAATCTAACGCATAGTCTCTTGCCTTTGCAAAAACCCAGAAATTAATAATCTGGATGAGATTATTAAATGCATTTCTACATACTAGAGTCTATCAAAATGAATGTCGATGCCCGTCGCACCTTCACGGAAGATGATTACCTTTATAAAAAAGGTATTTTCTTTTTAAGTTTAAAATTTCTTTCATTAATTTTGAGTTAGCATAAATATCTTTTCATATGTTCACAATAACAGCAAGAGTTGGCATGCTTCCCCCAAATTCCTGTTGAGTTTTTCATTTTTTATTTTTCTGTCTGGTTGTCTTTCAAAAACAAATTTTGTATTTTGATGCAGCCATTATCAATCTTTATTAAATAACTTCAGGGATTTGTTTCTTATTTATAAATGCCTTTTCCATTTGTAATTATGGAACAATATTTACAATTATTTTAATACTATTTAGATTTTTAATTAAAAATAAATCCATGATTAATCTGACTATATTGATATAAGAATTGAAGTGTACATATGTATTATTATTCACATATAATATATATGTATGCATTCTTTATAATACATATTATTTCTTTTATTAATTGACATCGGGAGTTTTCCCTTATTTCTCTCAATCTTTCTCACTACTTTTGCGTGCTTGTAATTTACAATCAACCACTCTATTTCAAAATGTCAAGTTCTACTGATAACTTACTCTACAATTGTGTGCAATTTTTAAATTAATTTCAGGAGAATTGATTTATTTAAAATATTGAGTTTTAGCTCCAAGTAATGATTAACTTTCTATAGATCCAAGAGTTCTTTTCTGTCATCATGTAAATCTTACACACTTTTAAAGATTTATCAGAACACATATTACATTTTCGTGGGAGAGTAAGTGGAATCTCTTTATCCCCACTATATTATTATTATTATTTTTTTTTTTTTTTTTTTTTTTTTGAGACAGAGTCTCACTCTCGCCTGGAGGCGAGTGCCGTGGCGTCAGCCTAGCTCACAGCAACCTCAAACTCCTGGGCTCGAGCAATCCTACTGTCTCAGCCTCCCGAGTAGCTGGGACTACAGGCATGTGCCACCATGCCCGGCTAATTTTTTCTATACATATTTTTACCTGTCCGATTAATTTCTTTTTTATTTTTGGTAGAGACGGGGTCTCGCTCTTGCTCAGGCTGGTCTCGAACTCCTGAGCTCAGAACGATCCGCCCGCCTCAGCCTCCCAGAGTGCTAGGATTACAGGCGTGAGCCACCGCGCCCGGCCTATTTTTTTTATTTTTCTTTTAAAGAAACTGTGATTTTTTAAATGGCAATTTTGCAACTAGTCATCTAGTTCCTTTAAAATGTCAGTAATTTTTTTTCATTTGGTTCTCTTGGCTTTATCAGATATGCCAGTAAAAGCTAACTTCCTTCATCCTTCTCCCATTCACTTTTTTTTTTTTTTTTTCATTTCTTTCCAATTCACTCTAGGTTCTGCACCATTTACCCTATCCCACCTTAAATTTTGTAGATTCGATTTCTCTGACCTCCAAGGTTCTGGGACTCTTGTGTTTTTGTTCTGCCTACCACAATTGCTTTCCTATGTTTTGTCACCTCAAACCTCTTATCGTCCAACAACAATTCTGAATAATAGCAGCAGCAGATTTCTATTTTCTCCCTGTGGTATACACTGGTACCAAAGACATTGGTGTTAAAGTAGGAGACCAAGAGACAGGGCTGAGACTGGATGCAGGGGCTTGAAGATCAGGTGCAGGTGTTAAAATAAACAACTCTTAAGCAGAAGCTAAGTAGAGGGGCTGACAGCCACAGACAAGGAATGGCTTCGACTGTCTTGTCGGCTATGTCTGCCATCTTACATGAACTTTGGCTAATTACAATATCATTTACATTGTGGTTTTAAAATTTCTCCATCCTCGAAATCTCCATGACAGTTGTGAGACAACCACATAATGCATGAAAACGAGAGGGATCCCAGTTCTAGGAATTACTACCCAAATTCTTAGTAAAAGCCAACCCCTCAGCCTTGAGTATTCCTCCTATCAATTAGTAAGACTGCAAAAGATCTAAAACCCTTCCTCCTGGTGCAGCTGCTCTCTTTTTGAGCCTGCCCTCTCTCCTTCCTGAGTGTGTAGTTTCGCTTTCAATAAAGCTTTCCTTGGCTTATGTGGTGCATCCTGAAATTCATTTCCCATGAGGAACAGCAAGAACTTGGAAAAACCTCCACTCAGAGGCTGGTAACATTGGGAACCCACCGCTAGTGCCAAACGCATAGGCAGAAGAAATTGGGAAAAGAACCATGTTTGCACTGGAGCAGGGTTATTTGAACAGACTTTAAGGAAGTTCTTTTTGGTTATTCCTGTGCAGTTAAAATGTATCCCCAGGGAATTCCAAGGGCTCTGTTGGTGGGATAGTCTCTTTCAACTGTAACCCCTATTCTTAGCCAATGGTCTTTGTTGATCAAGCACAAGTGAAAACTCCAAAGCAGAGATATTAGGCAGTAAACAACCTTGCTTTTGTCTCCTTTCTCAACCTTTTAACGACTGTCATTCCTCAGCTCCAAGAGGTTGTGTGATCCAATTAGGCAAATTGAAAAAGACTGCTTTTATGCAAAAGCGTGAGAAAGTTAATTGAAATCAATCCAGGTTCAGTGAAAACGCTACAGACATCACTGATAATTTAGAGCAATTAAAAGATGTTGTCCTGAAGCAAGGCAGAAACATTAAGTTTAAAAGCCTGTTAAAGGATAATTACTGAAAATATTTAAATGATGTTATTCACCTAAGATGGACTAAGGACTTCTAAACCCATTAGAAATCATAGGGTATTTCATTAGTCGGAAGCTGTGTTGTTAAAACTATTGAGATGAGAATTTTTCACCTTGTATCCTTTGTTATTGCAAAATAATCTGTTAAAAACAAAGCATTAACCCCAGTTTTGAGAATATTCTTCATGAAAATAGCTGTTGTAGCTACATCAATTGAGAATAGTTTCTCCAGCTATGAGATAAGGGTGTTTTAACTAGAACAATGGTTTTCAAGCTATATTATTCAGAGATCTAAATGTTCTAGGAGATAATTGGACAGTATGTTAAGGAGGATGAAGGTAGGGCAGAGAGGTGAGGAATTGCCTGTTTCTGGAATACCTATTTCATGATTAAAACATGAACATCTTTGTTTTATTATAATGAATGTATATGGAAAACATAGATATCAAAGATAGGGTTTATTTTGTCATTATTGACTTTACCTTGATGATAACATACATAACCATTCAATCAAGTTTTCTTTTTCTTGGAGCCTGGATAGAGCCTCAGAATCCTTCTTAACACAGTGATACAAGAAACCAATTCCAAATAATCAGAGCTGGCATGAGAGTTGAATTCCTGACATAAAATTTTGCTTAGAAAAGGATTTATTCATAAACTTAATGCATAGAAAAATTAATAATTTTGTATTAAAAACTAATATATTAGCATCTTCATGTAAAGTCCTTCTGGAGCCCCGATTCTTCTTTATGTTCTTTAAGTTCTAGGTATGCTAGCCTCTTTATCTGTTTCTATACCCACAATTGCCCCTCCCTACTCTTACCAAGTCATGATCTAACACGTTACTTGCTTCTATAACACCACTAGGCCTCCCCTTTGTTCACGGGATACAGATGACCAACTTCGAGGGGTAGCAGAAGCTCTCCTTGGTCTGGCCACAAAACAACATCTCCTTATCAGCACTAATCCCTGGGTTCTCTAAAACACCCACACCTCCCTAAATGTTAAATGGCTCAAGAAATCTCCCTTGCCACCTTTAATTTTACATGCAAGAAAATACCTGTCTGGAATCCCTGCCCTCCCTATGGATTATTCCCAGTACTCTGAGCTGGCATCCTGTCAGCCCTGGATTTAAATCAATAAAATTTTCCAGCATATATTAACAATCTAAGGCTTAAAAACTCCATTTTACTGCTGCAGATATAAGCTGTATAATGAGGTAAAAACCTGATGTTGTAGATGATGTGTTCATTTAGCCTCTGCTAAGAGCAAAAAAATGATTTATGATTTTCTAATAAAAAATCAAGTCACCTTTTAATAAGCAACTTATTACCAGATGCTGAGGTCTTTGGTCCCATAAACAAAGATTATGGTTAAAATACATTGAAAGGAGAATTTCAATATAAAAATCAATAAAAAATATGGAAACATAAAATGAATCAAGATCAAAAGCAATTTATTCTTGGGGGTATTATAATAACATTCATAAAAAAAAAATCTTCAACCCATTGTCTGATCCTGAACAAAACAGTTGAATAGTAGTGGTAGGAAGATTTTAAAAATAAATATAATAGTAAATAATGGCCACAGTAATAATAGTAGATACCATTCATTGAGTACTTATCACACATCAGGTGCTGGCATAGAAATTCAGATTATTACAGAGAACAAGTCATATTTAGCGTCTAATGCATTCCAGGCAGGAGACTTGATTCTTTTACATACATCTTCATATTTAATACTCATAGAAACCCTTGGAGGTCTGTGTTTTAATGTTAATATTCTAGAATGAGAAAACAGAGGCTTGAGAGATGTCAATTCACTGGCACAAAATCACAGTTAATATATGATCCAGTTTAGATCATATTTGGATTCCGTATTTGGTGATCTTTTCCTCTAAACCACACTGCTCCTCCCGAACACCGGAAAATACCAAAAAAATAAAAAATAAAAATCAATTAACCACCTGGTCAATTGATGAAAGATAAATTACTTTGGAGGAGAATTGTAGGTCACCTTCTATTTTTAAAATGGATCATCCCCAGGGTAATTCTCAGCTATTGCCCAGGCTAGTTTTAATAAGTGCTAGCATTTAAATTTTTGCATGCGATAGCAGGGACTATACCACCAAGAGACAGGGATTATTTTCTGCGAGCAACATTTAATCAAAAGTGACCCATAATTTCAAGCTCCAATGCCCACCACCACTTCATTAACGAGACAATCCTTCACTTCGGAGTCTCCTCACTCAAGTTTAAAAAATGGTGGAAAGATTCTCTCTTTTTGCTCCCTCCCCTCTGGCTGCCCTTTTAAAAAACTCAAGAGAGAACTTCTGTCCTTTGATTTCTCAATATTTTCTACTTATGACAGATGAGTTGAAAAATATTAGACTTGCTAGTGAGAGTTTTCTTAGACAAAATAGTTTATGGTGTGTTTGTGCACATACACGCATGTGTGTGTTGGGGAAGCAACGAGAGCACATTTGGCCCATTATTATCAAGACACAACACTTTTTCCCAACCTATATCTGAATAGGAATTCAGTCCAATAGTTCAACAGAATTTCCCAGTATGCCAGCAAACGGAGATACAGCAATTACCTGAGAACAAGGAATATTATCCATTAAATCAATCATGTCATTTATGAGACAAAGGGTACAGATTCTGTTTTTCCCCCTACAGCAATATAAACATTACTATTTATGTTTGATCAAGAAAGAAAACAATAGAAAAATAAATTCACTCTGAAGCCATACAATGTTGCAATTGCCAATAACGTTTTTAGATTATATGGCCATTTCCAGGCTCAGTCTCTCTTCCTTCTTTCCTTCCTCCCTTCTCTCTCTCTCCTTCCCTCCCTCCTTCCACTCTTCCCTTCTTTCTTTCCTCTCTCTCCCTATCTTCCTTCTTTCCTACCATCATATTTATATATACAACTTTTTATGTCATAGATTTGCCTTTATCCAAGGGCTTAAGTGAGTGATTTTTCATCATAAAATGGGAAGTGAAACAGAGAGAGAGCAGGCCGTGAGGAAACAGGAATCCAGGACAGAGAAATAGTTGGCTATATCTGAGGGTGAGGAGTTGAAGAGAGCTGGGAATCAATGGGGCACAGAAAGTACAAATTGACCATAAACAGAGAAAAGGCCACATAACTATCTGAGACCATCCTTTTGATGCTGTCTTATTCTCACCCAATAGGAACGTTGTATGTTAAATTTTTGAGTGGGTTTGGTGGGCTTGTACAACCAGGAGCAAGAGGGCTGAATGGCATGCTCCAATGAAGACATAGCAGGAAATTGGGACCTAGAGCTTTGTTCACGAACAGCGTTTGAATTTAGAAAGCCATGGGCTTTGAATCCTGCTTTTACAGATGTAACCTTGGACAAATTCCTAAGTTGTAGTTTGTCACTCACAAGACATTTTGTGAAATAAATAAATGCTATACAGGTAAAAATGATTAATGAGACTGAGGGTAATGTGGTAAGTGCAAAAAAAAATAAAGAAAAAAGAAAAAATGATGATCGATCTTTTGCATTTATCAGAATCTGTAAGAATCATTTGTGGGAAGGCAAAATGCGGTTATTTTTCCTATGCGTAACTGATCTAGGTGTCTAGATACTGAATTCATTCAGATCTCCGTATTCTGATACTTCAGCGCAGTCTGTCCATGTGGGTAAAGCCAAAAAGCCACCTATCGGTTCACTTCATCCGTCAGCTGCGGAGACGTTCCTGCAGAATCTTCAGGCAGCCTAGTGTAGTAAATTAGTAGCGTGATGGCGTTTTAAATAATCAAGGACGCTTTAGATTGTCAGCCGAGGGTCACTCTTAGGCTCAAAATGTTGAATTAAATCACTCTTCTGAATAACAACCTCCCCTTAAGGAGGGCACAGAAGGTCTTTTGCCTGAAGAAAAAGATTTGGAGGTTAAAGTTTTTGCACACTGCGTCCTGGTTTGATCCCAGAACATCTTTATTTGTTCTGGCTACATCCCCCTTCTATGACATTTCTTTGTGACTGCAAATACACTCATTCTTGATGTCTAGCCCCTTCTCCAATCCATCCTTCTTATTGACCATTGAGTGATGATAGACATTTATTTATATTTATATAATTAGACAAAGTCATATGTATGATGGTGTTGATGAACAATATTCATTGAAAGATATTTATTAAAAGAGAAATAATGTGAACAGGACAAGAGGTGTCAAAAAGTAACACCGGCCCACCTTAGCTAGGTGAATGGTGCAGAACACTTTCCCTGTGTTTCCTTTTTTAGTGGCTCAGCCTACCACCATTATTTTCAAACAACCTTTGAGAGAAATATCACCCCACTGACAAGTAACACTGAAAGAACTTGGGCTCTTCCAAGCTTCATGAACAACTCGCTGGTATTGGCGCTGGTTAGAAGCTTAGATTACGTAGGGTGTTTGAGGGATATAAGGGCTGGTCAAGGAAAAAATATGGCTACAAGAGGCAGTTATAAGCAACAAGCTTCACTGAACAGTGCTTGAACATGATTGCATGCAGAGGGAATCATTTACAGCATGGGTCATCCAGAAGTTTACGGTGAGGGGGCCAGAAGGAGAGAGTGATGAGGAAACTTTTGGGAGAGACGGGGAGACAGAGAGATTGGGAGGTGGGCTCCCCAGTCTGAGTGATGTCACTCAGCAGCAGAACAGGGAGTATGTCTCCATGCCAGAGAGCTCTGAAAGGTAGAATTGGGCTTAAAGTATTATAACCACAAGGGTCTCCCCTATTAATGATCAACAGATGCTGGAGAAGGTTTTGTGGAGTATGCAAAGCAGGCAGTCTCTAAATAGCTGAAAACATACTTGTTTGGGTAATTTATTTTTGTTTGGGTAATTTTTAAAACAAGTGGCGATGTTAAATTTCAAGTCTAGGAGCAGTAGGCTTGTGAACTAACAGATCCCAATTTGCAGCGAAGAAATAATCTAGGGCGCTACACATAAAGCCCATCTTTGGCTCATGTATGTAACAGATTACCAGAGAGAACTCAAGAATATCAAAGGCCCAGAGCAGTTTTCTGGGCAAGAAGCATTGGAAAGATCTTCCGTTTTTTTTTTTTTTTTTCGTTTTTTTTTTTTTTTTCGTTTTTTTTTTTTCCTGTGTAAGTTTTTAAGGAAAAAATTAGGAGAGCAGGATTTGGAAAAGGCTGAGCTTCTGAATCTGGGTGAAATGAGCCTCACCTAAGTAACATTTGGCACAACAATGGATGAGACTCAATGTTGTCAATATTGAACAACTACTAAAATCCCCTAAAATTTTCCTAATAAAATAATCATTCCATGTTTGCCATTCCAAAAGGCTATGGTTACTGAAAGTACCTAGGGAGCAGTAACACTCAGTACCCGATGACCTTAACAACCCAGGCCCATCTACCCTTCCAGTGAAGTTTTCCATCACTGTACATTAAACAACTTGCCTAACGTGCTCACAGAGCAACCCAGAGAATTTATTTGTCATTGTTGTTTTGTTTTGTTGTTGGTTTTGTTTTAAACAATCTTTAATCTAACCAATCTATCAATGCTGTCTTGAGATGCCCTAATCCATCTTGGTGAATTATTTTTAACGTATCAGGGGAAACTGATTAGTTACCTCCGCTGTAAAGTGTTCTCTGAAAGTCCCCAGCAAAACGAATAAACGTGTCCTTTATATTTCCATAACATTTTCCCCGTGGTATTTCTGTAGAAATTTTCTGTTTCATATTATAATTTGTTTTCTATAGTGTAGATTGCCCTCATTTCATCCTTTTGAGGAAATGCCTCTCATAAACTTATTTGTCTGTCACCTAGAGTAGGGTCTGACACACAGAGGTGCTAAATAAAGGTTTGCTAAGTTAACAAAGTAAGTATCTTCATTTTTACTAATATTGCTAAATATGTATTTATCTGTCATAATGAAATATGAATGTAGTAAGTTTCACTAAATGAGAATCTCAGGGATTAACAATAACAATAATAATTATTTTATTAAAAGAGTATATATTCAAGTTAGCAAGACAAGTTACAACAAATCCATATAAAAGTCATGGATGAAATTCAAAATACATAAAAAGCGTGAGCATATTTCAAAGAGTTCTATGACTCACCTTTGATTCTCTAGGGAAGGTGGACCTAATTGCCCAGAAATTTCTGTCTCACAGTTTAGTGGGAGAGCACCTTTCGGATAGCAGCAAAAATTCTCCATGTCATGAAATTGGGTGTTCTCATTCATATTGGGGAAGTAAAAAAGTTGATCTCATAAAGGTAGAGATTAGAATGATGATTACCAGAGGCTGGGAAGGTAGGGGAGAGGGGGATGAGAAACACATGGTTAATGGGTACAAAAATGCAGTTAGATAGAAGGAATAAGTTCTACTGTACAATAGTATAATACAGTGACAGTAGTTAATAATAATTTATTGTTTGACTCTAAATCGCTAAAAGAGAAGATTTGGAACATTCTCAGAACAAAGAAATAATACATGTTTGAGGTGATGGATATCCTAATTACCTTAATTTGATCATTACACTTGTACATATTTCTAGAAATATCATGCATACTCCATAAATATGTACACTTATTATGGACCAATAAAAAGAAATTTGAGAGACCTAAAATAAATTCTTCAAGTCGTGAAAAGCCAATGTCATTGGAATTTTCCCCTGAGAGAAATCTAACCACTGGAGTAATGGAAAAAGTCACTTGGGCATATCTACTATAGCATAGCATGCTACAGACCTGAATAGTTTTCACCTGTACACACTACTTCTAGGTTTTCTTTTACTCTACACCATCTGTTGATCTGGATCATGTGTTGGTTTATGCATCCTTTTGGAAGGCAGAAGCAGAACACCTGCCTCACAGATGTTCCAAGGCTCTGGATATTCCAGACACCCAGATGTAAACTCATGAAAAGAGAACTGACCAAATTTTGAATTTTTGGTGAATAAAAAAAATTAAATGCAATTAACAAATTTCTATCCACACAAGGAATAATCAGGAAACAGCTTATTAAAGGTATGCAAGCTTAATTAACTTTTAGGCTGTTTAGTATTAACTAGCTCCTTTATTGTTGTTACGTAGCCTGAATTTCCTGATCATGCTTCCCCTTTCTTGATCGAAAATATAGAGCTTAAATCTTGGAGCAGAGCCTCACTTGATAATGTATTTATTACTAAATAAATAGCATTCCTGAATAGTTTCTTCATATGATATACATGGTTATAGATCTGCCAGGGGAAATACATGGCACAATCCATGCTATTCATCTCTTTTAGACCCTGGTAGACATGAATAATCAATCACGGCACTCCGGAAAGCCACTACGAATGAATCAGAATGTGTGCTTACGTTAAAAACTAATTATTTCCATATAGTTATCTTCATATGTCTACATCTATCTATCATCTCAAGCAAATTGGGAAGATACTGGTTATTGACACACTCTCATTCTTCTCAACTCCATTCAAAGTGACCTATTTATAGAGGTTTTCTTTGGTGAAACTATAAAGTAATCTCACTCCCCAGGAATTATCAAATATATCATTCATTCTTGTGTCATTTGTCACAATTTGAAATTATGTTTGTGTTTGTTTCCTTGCTTTATTTTCCATATTCCACATGAAAATGTAAGCTCTAAGAAGTTCAGAACTTGTCCATCTTCCATCTTTCTGTATTCCCAATATTAAGAAAAATGCCTGATAACTAGTAGGCACTCAATGGATATGTGTTCTATGTATAGAGAAAACATAGACAGGACCCAAGAGCAGGAACAAAAATGAGATGCATCTGATTTGTATGCATTCATTTTTTTTTTTTTCAATCTAGAGGAAACTTTGTCCAAAATATATATAATGAGAACCACATATATGCAGTTTTAAATTTCTAGTAGCCCCATCAAAACATTGAAAAGGAACAGGAAAAATTAATTTTAATAATATATTCAATCTATCTTAATATATGCAACATGTTAACATTTGAACAGATCAATATAAAATGATTAATGAGACACTTTAATTTTTTGTATGATGTCATTGAAATCTGGTGTGTATTTTATACTCACAGCACATCTTAATTTGGACTAGCCACATTTCAAATGTTTTATAACCATATATGGCTACTGGCTGCCATTGGATAGTGTGGATCTAGAAGATAGTTTTTGTAGGGGTTTGGTGAAAATTAAGACTAAATGGTAGGGTTATTGGTTATAATTTGGAAAGTGTGGCAGGGTGAGATATATAAAACAAGCAAATGGATGTTTTCAACTCAGGAAAGGAGATGATTGGAACTGTGTTTAAGGAAAAGTAACATAACATGTAGTGAAGTTAGGAGTTGAGTTAGGAGATAGCAAGAAAAATCTGGAGATTGGTTGTCATTAAGCACGTGAGAAATCATAAATATTTGAATTCCAGTGGTCAAATAGGGAAAGATGGAGCAGATAAATCAGATTCAGTAAATATTCTCAAATAGGCATTTATTCAATAAAACTTTGCACCATCCTCAGGATTATATCTATTTTACACCAATAAATATTTCTAGGTTTCATTTAGAGTGATTTGCTGCAATAATAACAGTTAAGAATCATGAATCTTTTTACTCATAAAGGAAGTCTTTTTGCACCTTTACGTTATACTCAGCTGACAGCAAACCTGTCGAAAAGCAAATTGATGGATGAAATATGAACATAACATTTAAAAACACTGAACCTCACTATATAAAACTTAGATGGAGGCTCTAAGTAGAAATGTCTTTTGAGGCTACTACTTTATGTTCAGCAAAAAATAGGAGAGACTTTGTTTCAAAGGTGTGCCACCCAAATACCGCCCATCATTTCTGCCTGGGAAGCCAACACTCCAAAAAGCCTACCTTGTACCTTGTTTCCTCCATAAATATATAACATTTTTTGAGGGCTAATAATGTACCAGACATTGTGTTAGCACCCATGAATTTGACATATTATCTTATGGAGATCCCAACTACTCTTCAGCTCATTGCTTTCTCCTTCAAAGTATTAAGGGATGTTTAAGTTCTTCTTTCAATCTATCCCTTTTTGCTTAAAAAAAAAAAAAAATTAGTTTCTATTTGCCAAAGGCAAACTTCTATATACCAGTATATGTGTAAAACACTTAATATATGTTATTTTATTCTTTTCAACAACTCAATACTGTAATCGTTATTATTATCCATATTTTCCAAAGAGAAAACTGAGGCTTAGAGACATTATGAAGTTTTCCAAGATCAGAAATAATAAAGTAGAGAAGGAATAGGAACATCGTTGATCTGTAACTTTGAAACAATCCTATCAGATATACTTTACCACTAAAACATTTATATTCCTGTTGTTAACCTAAGCAGCCACCTTAAGGGCAATATCTATGAGACTTTCAAAAAGGAGGTTGTCAGTAATGTTAAATCCCACTGAGAAATTAAAGAAAATGAGGATTGAGAACATCTGTTTCAATTGCATTTCCTGAAGCGGTCAACTTTATTTGGTAAGTTCTGAAGCAATATTTCAGATGAGGAAGGTGGAAAAAAGGAAAGAGCCAATAATTGTAATGCAGATTGTGATTGATTAAGGAGTCTTGTAGGTATTGCATTCTCAATGGGAATTTCTAAAACCCCTTCCTCCAACTCCTTTCAATTACATAATTTGATTTCTCTAGGAAGTTACTGAAGGAGGTGTTAGTAATATATGTAAGTGTTATAATTACTATCCAATTTGAGCATGATCTGCTAGATAGTCGTAGATTCTCAGAGTCCATAGTGACTCTATAAGCATTTAACTCAGCATTCTACCGTAACCTTGAATTTTCTCTGGTATCTTGGTATGAAGCATGGGATTCGGTGATCTGAATTTAAATGTTGGTCTCTTCCTTTTTAAATTTCTTTTAATTGTTAAATTAATGAAAAAATATTATTGTTAAAATGGATGTAATGTAACTTTTAGTGCTGCTCTGAAATTAGAATAGGGACATGATACATACATGTATTTATACAGAGGAAGAGTTTTATATATATATATATTTCATATAATATTTATTGCTTTGACAATATGGTGTATGTTTTTTACTCCTCCCAATAATGGCATATCCACTCATAAAACAAATTTTAAGTTTTCAGATGTCATAGTGGTTAATACTGGACTCTCAAGTGTTGCTAAAAATAGTTCTGAAAACATCCCTTTCAAGAAAGAAACAGCTACTCGATAACTCAATAACTTCTATCCATTGATACAAATAAAATATGCCTTCTGTGAAAGATAAAAGAGTCTTAAACTTTATAGCACCACTGAAGTGTTTAAAGTTGAATTTTTCATGCCCTTCCTCCACCCCCAACTCAAAGTTTTCATCTGTCCCAAACCTTTCAGGGTAATTTCTGTGACTAGTTCAGTAAATGTTCAGACTCATTTTTCCTTCTAATAATTTCTCTTTTTTGATTAACAGCTTTATTGAGGTATAATTGATATGTAAAGAAAGACATATAGTTAATGTGTACAATTTGGTGAGTTTGTATATATGCAAACATCCTTGATACTATCATCACAATTAAGGTAATAGCCATACTTCCTAAAGTTGCCTTGTGTCATGAGTATGCGTGTGTAATTAGAACATTTAACATGAGACCTAGTCTTCTAATCATTTGTTATTGGCCATTTGTTTTCAGTTTATGAGAATATTGAGTTGTAATTGAGCTGACCCATTCTTAACAGGTTGGAACCATCTTCTCCCTAGCTAAAGGTACTGGGCTTCAATTAAAACAAGGAAAATGCAATGCAATGCGTAATCAGCCAGGGAACTGGAGTTGTCTAGATCAACAGGCAATTTTTAACTCAGTGGTTGCAATGGTCTGAATCCATATGTCAAAATTTTAACCCCAAGATAATAGCATTAGAAGGTGGGGCCTTTGGGAAGTGATTAGGTCATGAGCAGAGTGCTCATGAATGGGATTAGTGTCCTAATAAAGGAGACACCAGAGAATTCCCTTCCCACTTCCACCACGTGAGGACACAGTGAAAAGACAGCCATCTGTGAATCAGGAGATGGGCCCTCATCAGACACAGAATTTGCTGGTGCCTTGATCTTTGACTTCTCTGCCTCCATAACTATGAGAAATGAATTTCTGTTGTTCATAATCCACCCAGTTTGTGGTATTTTGTTATAGCAGCCCAAAGAGACTAAAGGATAGATATACAAGTTGAGTATCAATGTTAGACATTGATATTTACCCCAAATCCAAATATACCAATGAACTTATGTAAATGATAGTGTATCATTTGTATATCAAGCAGCATATAATCAACTCATATTTCTAAGTCTTTGAGTATTAGTTACTTTATTATCCAGAGACTTCCCCATTATCTCTACCCACACCCTTGGGGCCTTTGTATTCCTGCCCTGACATTTATTGGTTTACTCAATCTCTCTTAGCTCCAGGTACTTTATGTGTACAAAATGCTAATCATAGTACCTACCTCACAGGCATATTATGAGATTCAAAAGGAATCCAAGCACAACGTCTTAGGACTGTGATTTGGCATATTATCATAAACATTATCTGCTATTATTTTTAGAGCTTTCTGAATTCATTAGGAATATGTTTGATATGCATACGTTTAGGAGATATACCATGGCAAAAATTTAAAGGGTTTGGTATAAGAAAGGGCAGTCTTCCTAAATGTAGAAGATTCTGTTTATGCCAATTCAATGTCACTTAAACTATGCATTCTATTATTTTTTCTACAAGCCTAAATAAAATTGACATGTAGAAAAGTCACAGTGACTTGACACATTGATTCAGATCAACTCTAAATAAATTTTAGTATTGGCAGAGACATTTAGCCATTAGCAATAGTTTGACCATGTAAAAGAGGCCCGTCTTCAGGAGTGAGGATTTACTTACATGAAGATCACATGAAGATCAAATGGAAGCTGATATGTGCAGCAAAGCCAGGGAAATTAACAAATGTGGGATATCACTCCTCTTATTCTTCCACAGCCAAAGCTAATACATGTGTATTTACATAAATTGATCAGAGCTGTTATCACATGCTGGATGGGTTGTCCTGTGGAATTCAAAAACGCTCGTCATAGTCGTTAGCAAAACAGTCACATAATAGTCAATTAGCTTTTGTACTATGAGGCATTACAAACAAGCACATTATTCCTGCCTTACAACCAATTTTTTTCCTAACCGTATATAAAATGATTTTAATATGCAGTGAAAGAAACAACATCCCTTAGAAACAGATTTTGGTATTGTCTCTGGAAGCATGCCAAGGTCACGATTATGAGACAGCAAGTTCATTATATTCTGAGTCATTACCTGTGAGTTTCCCTAACTCGAGTTTACACAGATTTATATTCATTTTACATATAAAATGGAAAAAGGAAAAACTGTATGCACTGTGAATTATAAGTCTTTCAATCTCACTTAGTATAAATACACATCCTTACATTTGAAACCTGAATAATTAGTAATACTTCTTAAAACTACAGTGAGGAGCACAAAAGTTCATTTTTCAAAGTTGTATTTGAGTTGCTTTTCTCCAACACAAAGGAAATATGTTAATCCAACTTCTGAAGAGACTATTACTATTTATATTTTCTTTTTGTATTAAAATTCTTTGTGAATACCTTTATCACTTGTGTAATGAAAATAATGAGGTGTAATTCCCCCCACCCCCACCCCCACAATCTATCTATCTCTCATAGACAACGACTATTCTTCTTGGGGTAATTTCTATTTGGCAATAAATTTAGAGACATTTCCAAAGTCAAGAAAGAATGAGGAGAGCTGGGAATTACAAAGTTATAAAATGCAAGTTGTCTTGTTAAAGCATAAAATGATTTCAAGAAATGCCACTCCAGGGGAACAGTGCCTTGCTGCTGATTTTTGCTAATAGAAACATCTGATCGACTCCAAGGAGAATGTTGCTTCGATGATTACCAGAGCAGTGCCATTATTCAAAAATCTCAGTCTGATTTTAACACTAAGGATGCAGTTTTAATGCCCAATGATGCTGAGTTCTCTTCAGCAATGAACAACTTTTTAAAAAAAGATTCAGGAACATCAGTTAGAGAAGCCCCAGACTTAAAGTTTAGATGGCACAATATGAATCTTAATTTTCTGTGAGCTTGACAGTGATAAAATTTTTCTGAACTTTTCCAGATTATGGTGTTCTCTCCTATTGACCCAACTAGATTTCCTAGTAACCATCTATTCAACATTTATTTATTGTTGGTTTACTGATTCATTTATTCAGCAAATATTTGATAGTGACTTTCATTATGTTAATGAATGCATGGTAGCTGTACAGAAGTTATTTTTACTGACTTTGAGCTTTAGTTTAACTGATGGATCATAAAATTTGCTTCAACATGTTGCCACATAGCTCTTTATTTTAACCCTAAAACATATAGTCTAGAGCTCAAGTAGAAAGACATCTTGCCCTTTGCCAAGATTATAAATTTATAGTTCATTAGAATAATGAGCCTCCTTCTAATAGTTTATATTTTCCTTTATAACAATATATTTTTATGTTACCAGTTCTATGGTATTTGTTAGCACTTTAATAAAAACTGTGTCACACTCTCCATTGAAAGCATCCTATATTATCTCTTCGGCATACTGATGTGCATTAATTTCCCAACATTTCCCCTGATTTACCAAGTGTGAAGTGCTGTGCGAAGTGTTTGGGAGTATCATGATATATCTGGCATGATCTCTCATTTTCTTTTACTCTCTAGCAAGTACTGAGTGTTGAATGTGCTTTATTCTGGCCCTGGCTAGACCAAGGCTAAATGAGGCAAGGTCTGTATATTTAGAATCTCACCATTTGAAAGGAGGAGCTAAGATGTTAAGATCAATTACTATTAATACAAGGAGGAATGTTGTACTTTCATCGGGGAGGTTCAAAGACTAAAGGTAATTCTTTCAAAATAAAAATAAATTGCTCATAAAATTACTTATGAATTTATTTGACATGCCTCACACATTTTAGTCAAATGTAACCACCCTGAATAATTGAACATTTATGTAACAAAAACCACAGTATAGTGTGTTCTTAAATATAGACCTATGATGGAACACTATAATAATAATGTATTCTAAACTAAATAACAGTTATTCAGTGTCAATTTATAAAATCAAAGAGATAAGACTATTCACTGTCAGTTTAGAAAAAAATATATAGCTTTGTTGCTCACTTACGACAGGATGACAACATCAAAATTGTTCTAGGTGTCTTTTTATTTTATTAGGGCTACAACAAGCTATGCAGTGGTTTACAGGAATGGATGATTTTAACACAGGAGATGGTTTTTGTTGTGGTTTGCTTGTTTTAATAAGCTGGACACTAAAGAAAGTTGCAAATTGAGCCCTCCTACATCCCAAATGTATCTGCAGATTCCAGGCTTTTGTTTATTTATTTTTAAATGTCACTTTAAATAATCATTACTAACATTTGATAAACACTCATCCTGCACAGAGCTCTTTTCTGAATGTTTCCTAGGCTCCATCTCATTTAATCCTGACAATCATTGCAGAAGGCTTTTTTTCTCTGAGATGAAAAATCTGAGTTATGGGAAAGTTAAGCAGCCTTCACGAACCAGAGTTTAGCTGAATTTCAGTCTGAGACATTTCTTCCCCACAGATGTATCACAGGAAGATGGTTGCGGAGGAGTTACAAGTCCAAGTTCTTAACCAATTGAAACTGTTGCACTTGTGAAAACCGAACCAACTACTTTGTAGCCAAATCAGCATATTTCACCATCACTTCCTTTTTGCTTTCTCTGCAGAATTCCACATACGGTTCTGCTTAATGTTAAGCTACACATGGAAACCTGGTTTAATTGCAAGTGAAGTGGTTCCCCGCCCCCACCTCATTATTGCCACTGCGGGAAGACATGGCTTTCTGTCGACTGCAGTGCACAGCCCCATATTAGTGTATTATACTTTGATGCTACAAAGTTCTTAAGAAATTGACAGTGTAAATCTTGATCTCTGACTTGTACTGAGATTGTGTAGGAGGTGGACTCTATTAAAAGTGAGCTAGATAACAACGTAAGGTTCAAAGCAAAATATGCCCACACGTCCAATTTCTCCTTAATGGAATTGTATAATCTAATAGTTTATTTTATTTCACATTCTAATTAGATATATCATATATATTCCTTTTAGATAACTTTTATAATATAGTTAGTGTGTCATCATATTAATGTTAGAAATGTGCATGGTGGAAAAATGGCTACATTTGTGGAAATCATTTTATTTTTCTTCATTATAATTTGCTGCCAAATTATTTTACATGAGCCCTCAATACTTTTCTGAACATGGGAAAAGGTATTAAACTATTATTTACAAACCTAATTGAAGCTCTGGGTACTAAAAACACTTTTTAAAATACGTAATCTATTTAAGAAAACACAAAACAGGTATTCCTCTGAAACTCTTCTTTTAAATGGTTGAAAACAGTTAAAACTTGGCTATAACAACTTTAAGAATGTTGCTTGTGTGTGAATATCCTTGGCACTATAAATTGAAACTATGTGGGTCCAAATAACTTAATGAGTCTTTAAACTTCACATACTCATTTTCTACTTTAAAAGATGTCAGTATCTAAACTATTATCCGAAGCCAAAAGGAGAGCATTCCAATGAGCTGAGAGCAGTTACCTGCCTATCTTACTTCATACATATATAATTTCAAATGTGGAAAACCCATTTCTGAAAAAATATAGCTAGTTTTACCATCTTTATTATTCTGCTACTATATATAGCTAGTTGAGACATTAAATGTTTTAACTTTGAAAATCATATTCCTCAGTTGTCACCAGGGGAAAATGTACATTGTTTTAAAAATGAAAATCATCCGTAGAGTAGATAGAAAGCTAAATAAATTGCCAGATACTGAAATAAATTCCTCCACTCAAAGGTGACACACTCTGTCTCTAACTCCCTGAATTTGGGGGAGGAAAGGAGGGGTCATGAATTTAGAGTAGACACTAAGACCAATAAAATTCATGGGAATGTATATTACAGCACTGAATCCAATATGCTGGATGATGCTGCCGTCTCTTGGAAACTTCCCAGGTAGAACGATGTATTCTACATACCCCCTTTTACATCATTGCAGTCTGAGACATTTGCCTAAGAACAATCCTCTTTTAATTTATCCAATCTTGTCATTTTATCTTACAGATTCGGTTTTGGCTTTTTATTAGCTCTGGCTAGCACTGGTTTGCTTCACAGATGAGAACATACTGATCACTCATACCAGTGATCGATATATAAAGCCAGAATATGAGGAGTATTTATATTGATTATTGACAATAGTCATTTGTCTCTGGCAGCCCATTGAGCTGCGGGCTTTTAATTTCTCTCTTTTGATGAGTATTAGTGTACGTACACATAGTCACAACAGTTGAACTAACACGGTCTATGATAATTATCTCTTTCCAGTTTTCAACATATTTTTAGAGGGGTATATTGATGTAAAAGGATGAGTTAACTGTACTCATTAGTTCCCAGCACACTATTGTCACTGGGTTGTGCAATTCTACATCTACTGCTTGATTGATTTCCTTTTCTATTGCATTTTCAAACACATCATCATCATTCTCTCATTGACAATGATTCTAGCTTGTGTCCCCTTTGTCATTCAGTTCAAAGAATTTTTTGATTTCCATCTTAATTTCATTCTTGACCCAATAATTGTTCAGCACCAGCTTGATCTCTGAGATGGTGGTTGATGCTTGTGAGTAAGAATCAGCCATGTCCTGTTTGACTGAGTCGGTAGATGCTGTAATGAGCTAGAGTTGTTGTCCCTATCAGTGCTCCATGCTTGCAGGAGAAAGCCAAGTGCCCGAGATGTTCTTTTGTGCCTGCAATGAGCTCCAGTCCCTCAGGTAGAGCAGTTGAATGCCCCAGGCTTTGAGTGTGGCCCTGTAGCTCCCAGGGGGTTTTTCTTGATGTCTACCACAGCTGAGGTGGGTGGAGGAGCAAGGCTGGTCATGGTTAGGTTGTGTGAGCCTGGAAGGCTTTGTAAAGCTTCAGCAGGGCTCAGACGTTGTTTTTCTGGCCGCTATGGGGAGCAATTGGAAAGAGGGTCAAGGCAGGCTGTCTAGACTAGGAAGTCTGTTCATGGGGAAAGGGCTGCAATTCCATGAGTGGCTGCCGGGAGTGAGCTCTGCCCTTCTTGCATTACCCTGGTGTCTGGTTGCAAATGGGAGTGCCTGAATGTGCTGCACTTGGTTGCTGTGGTGTCATGGGCTGGGATCTTCCCTGCCAGAGGAGGACCCCCCCGCCCCCCGCCCGCCTCCATCTGACAGCATGGTTTTTCTGTGGAAGGGATGGGTTCTTCCCCAGATCACCATGTCTTGGACCCCCACAGTATTCTCCTGTCAGTTCCACCCACGTGGGCTCCCTTACCTCCAGAGTCCAACTCCCAAACCTCCCTGCTGTGCCCTCCAGCAACTCACTGGATTCCAGGAAGCACAGAATCTGGCCTGGGTGTCTGACCTGCTGGCATGCATCTCTGAGAAATGCCAGTGAGCAGGGAGCTCCCAGATCAGGCACCCTGGGTCCAATACAGATCCTCAAGAGGAAAGGCATGGACCCCGCTCTCTATGGAAACCTCAGACTGGAGGACATGCCAGCAGGGGAGAGGCAGCCACCTGCCAAATTCTCAGCTCAAACGGCTCTTCTGGTTACAGTGGGTGGTGGAGGGACATGGAAGGACAAGAGTCTGAAAGGAAGAAAGTGAGCTCTCCAACCTCTCAGGTCACTCTCCCTGTAGGGGTACCCTACTCGGAGTGTCCAAGCTCTGGGATCACACGAGTTCTCCCTACAATTCGTGTTTGCCCCAGTGCTTGGGCTCATGGGGGTGGAGAAGCTTCCAAGTAACTTGGTGGCCCACTGATCCCTCGAAGGAGTGTGGGAAGAAGGAAAGGATCCCTCCCTCCTTTCCTTTTCACTGGGCTCGGATCCTCTCTGGGCTAGATCCTCACCGATACCTTTATTTCCTTTATCCTCTTCCTTCTCTTCTTTGCAATTTTCCTCTGGGACTTCTTTCTCTGACCTACACCTGAGCTGTGTCCCTCTCTCCTCTCCTTTATCTGAAGCCCTTCTTTCCCTCTGGGACAGTCCAGCAAGCTCTGTCTCTAGTCAGCCATCTTGCCTCCCTGTCAGAATTTTTAATTTATGTAGGTAGTATTGTACTATAGCCCTTACCTGTTTTTTTTAAATTGTCTTGCTGAGCACTATAGTTTTAAGATCTATTCATTTTATAATTTGAACCATATTTCTCCCCGCAAACTTCTTAAGAATAGCTACCCAAGTAGTTGTTAATCGTGTTGCACATCAAAATACCTTACGGAAATTTTTGCTTGTTTGTTTTTGCATTGTTGTAAGACATATATGCTGGATACCCATCCTGGAAAATTCTTATTTGGAGTCTGCAGTACCAGTAAGGTTTAAGCCTTTGTAGTATTGTGGTTCACTCAAGATTGAGAGTCAATAGTAGATTCTCAATCTAAACCCCTGATATTATAATCCCCCAACATTTAAATTTAACCTGCTTTCTTGAAGATTATCAGTGGTACAACTAGGGTAATTATTTTCTTAATGAGAGACTCACTGGAACCCTCTGTAGGATCTGACATTAATAGTTGATTCCTCCCATCTAAACTTTATCTGAGTTTGCCTCTTCACTTCCCATAGTGGCTGAGACGCAGACTTGAGTATAAGTTGTGTTTTGGGGTTCTTTTTGTTTTTTTTTTTAATTTTATCTGAGGCAGTAGAGTGAGGGAACAGAGAGAGTGAGCAGTGGAAGGAAGAAAACCAGTAGGGGTTGCATTATTGAACAATTTATCCTCATGGACAACTACAGCTCAATCCTGTTGTAGGTCTTCTGTGGAACCATGTCAGTGTTCCACAAACATGTCCTTTCAAATGATCAAAATGCAGGGCATTTATCCAGTAACTCCTGTAGCTCTTTGGTTGAGGGTTGCCCCAGGGAGTGTTAAGTAAGCTCTCTTCTCCTCACATTGTCAGGCTGTGCCTGTGCTACCAAATGGCCAGTTACTGGACATTGGAGAAAGCCTAAAAGCACCTGCAGGGTGTCTTGAGATGGGATGCTGGAAGTTTGCAAAATGCTCTCTACCACAGCTGTGCTAGAACTAGGTGGGCCAAGAGAACATGCCATGGACTTTAAGAACTGTCTGCTTCAAACAACCTCCTCCTCTTACTATCCTGTTATTCTTAGTTCTTTCTTTTCTTCCTGCCTAAACATGAAAACATATTGCACATACTGTGAAAAGATTTAACAGTGGGCAAGATACAATTGCTTGCCATTAATGAACTCGTGATTTAGTGGGAAAGGCAGATCATTTCATTCCAAAGTGGTAGTGGAGGAAATATGCAAATGAAACAATTGAGAATGTTGTCACCAACTCATCTTGGGAAAGTCAGTGAAGGCTATGTTGGAGGCTTACCTGAGATGCATCTTAAAGTATGTTTAAAAGAAAGCCTATGACAAAAAAATTCAAGGTATTTCATTATCATGAGCTCACTATTTTCCTTCCATATGCTTGAAAAAATAAATTATTCTATTCTTTGCCTTTCTCTTTACCCATTTTCTCATTGTTATTCCATATAATTTACCTTTTTGATTTGAGTAATTATTTGATTAATGTTTGGCTTCCACAATAGATGAGGGGCCAGTAGAACAGAGGTATCTCTTCTTATCATCCTTTGATTCCAAGCTCTAACGCAGTGCCTGACATACAGACAAATAACCAAATAAAAAGAAGATGAAATGAAAGAGCTCCAAGGTTAAGATTTAGAAGTCTAATGCTTTAGTAATCCCTTTACAATAAACTTATTGTATGACCTTGGAAAGGTCATTTTTCCTTTGCGGGCCTCAGTTTTCACAGTTGGTCATTAGATTTAAAGACCTAAATGAATCTTCTAGATCAGTCTTCTATGAGTCTAAATACTGGGAAGGCGACTTTGGCATTTTAATTTATCAATAACTTGAATATAGTCTTTCTTTGTTGAGACATTTGCCTTTGGAAAAGAAATGCCCATCTTGCGTTGACCCAGCCATCACATTTAATTCCTGAGACCTCAGCTCACATCAACGCAGGTTAAAATGCTTACCTCTCCCACCCTCCACATATACTGCTTTTCTATATAATCTTACTCTAGAAAGAGAAATGTTTATTATTTGAACATCAAACAACATAGATATGAGCACACTTGTATATGAACAATCTGCTTAGTCCTAAGGTCTCAAACAACCACCAAGTAGGTATGTAATCATGGTATATTCAAAAGCAGTATATGCTTTGTTATTTATTTTTAACAAAACACTTTTTTAAAAAATGCACATATGTTTACTATGTTAATATAAATCAGATAATGCCAGAGTTGAGGTGTAGTGTCTGGTCAAGCCTCTGTTTTCTGGAAAAGCAATGGAGCCCCAGAACTGTCACTGAATCACACATTCTCTGGGAGACTCGGGACAAAATCAGACACCTTCTGGTAAATTCACTACAAAATATGGCAGCCGTGGACCATCATGGCATGTCTCTAAAAGCACAATGAATCCTCAGTAGTACAAAGAAAGTCACCAGATGATGGTCCAAAAAGTTTTTCATGGACCCAAGTATCTGGAGACCCTGCTGTATATACATTTACATGGTCAGAAGAGAGGCCACATATCCAAGCTGGATGTACCTCCTCATATGCAAAAGGAAGCACACGCCTTGACTGGGTGTGAACCTGCAACTGTGGAAAAGAGAATACACTCCGACAAAAACTATCTTGTGAGCTAAACATTTTCTTCAAACTTTCTGAGTTGTCAGCAGAACACAATACCCCATGCTGAAAATTATGTCAGCCTTTCCCCCCAGAAATCACTCCATAAAAATTTAACTCTGCATCATTTCAAATTCATCTGAGAAAAAGAGAGATAAAGTACCCTTAAATCAAAGAGATTTATGTATTCCAATAAAGCTGCAAGATTTTGTTTTGATAGCAATAATGCAAAAGCCAACAAATTAAATGCTCTTGAGGAATGATTATGGCTACAGGAGTTATTTTGTTTTTATCAGGATTGAATAGCTGTGTAACTTGTCTCTTACAGTGGTACAGATTGTGGTTGTATTGATAAGTGGCTTATGAGAAATGGTGTTGAATGGGGAGGAAAGTATAATTTACTTTTAATTTGATTTCATTTGGTAAACCTGACTTTACAGCTTGAGTTGTAGTTATTTATTATTTACCAGCCATGATACAAAATAACCCGCCACCAGGGACATCAAGTATGCCCCCCACGAAGATTGCTGTCATTGGAAGGAATGGCACACACTCTGCCAGGGTGTCAGTGATGAGTAAATTTAAAATTGCCTCTGACCTCGGAGGGAATTTCTGCTGCTTCTCACTCCCTGTTGCCAGAGGGTCCTTCACCGCACTTGGCATTCACTAAAGAGCTACAGAGGCAGAATAGACTGATCAAGCAATCCGGAGCCCAGTCAAGATAAATTAGATGTTTAATTTATACACCAGGCATTGCAGACAGACTAATTACACAAAGACAGTTTGATAAAGTAACATAAGACTCTGCACATATTAGCCAGAACGTGCTTCTGTGAAATTATTGCTGATATATGGGCTCTGGGCTTTGAGAATCCGCATGCACATTTGTGCAATGAGAACTATGGAACACATTCTATAGAGGTACTAAAACGGGTGCTATCTGCCAATTTTTGTAAACACTGCCATTTAGAGACTATTCCCCTTTGCTTTGTGCCTTTTTAGCCCTTACTGAGACAGATACGAAACTGTTAAATGGGAAATTCAAAGATAATTATGGGCAAAAAATGCTGAAAATGAAGCACAAACAATATTCATAGAGTAAATCACTAAAATATTGGAAAGAATGGGCCTTTTAAAAAATAATACTGGACCTAAAAGGCTCTTTTCATATCTCCTAAGAAATCAACGTCTATATGACTGCTTAGAGAAGCAAAATACATGGTAAGAACTGAAACACGCCAGTAGAGAAACAGAAGCCTTATGGAAGCTGCTACTGTTACACCGAATAGTCACAGGCTGCAGAAAGGCAGAACTTGTATTCCAGAACTTTGTGGTTGTTTCCAGTGGCTAATAGCAGCAGTCGATCGCTCATCACTTTAAACATTATAATTGAAATGTGAGCTTTGCTCAGTTGTGTAAGGGGAGGCAAAGAATCGACTGCATTTAATATAAATCTTATCAAAAGAAAAAGTCATTGTGCAGTCACGGGTGTGAGATGTGAGATAATTTGGAGAAGAGGCTTAGGTAATTAAAGGAGAAGGTTGAGGATAGAAGTACACCCAGAACAGAAACAGCTCTCATAATTACAGGTGGGTAATGATTTTGAAAGTTCTCTGATATGGGGAGTTACTTTCTGTATCACATACAGAGGGGTGTGTGTGTGTGTGTGTGTGTGTGTGTGTGTGTGTGTGTGTGTGTGTGTTTGTGTATCTGTAAAAGATCTTCATTTATTTCCAGAGAAGGATATTTAAAACACACGCGCGCGCGTGCACACACACACACACACACACACACAAAATGTGTCCAAAACGTCACTGTAGTCAACATATTAGGACACAGAATTTCTACATGAGATAAACACTGCCTATAGCAAAGTCAGACCTGAATAAATTTCCTCTGATTGTTCTACGTGTTTCAGGGCCAGTACAATGGCTATTCCCAGGTGAATGATGGTGCCGAGGTCATGGATATCTGGGTCATTGTATACATTCTTTCCTTTTTCTAGTTTTTAAGAGACACTTTCATCCCTACCTGAACTTTGGCTCAGAAACCTCATAGGGTCAAAAACTTGTTCAAGTTTCTTGACTTTGAGTTGAGGGCTGCCCTGGGGCTTCATAGAAGTCTTGACATTAAAAGGCCTCGAAGCAGCCTCTCTAGAATTTCAGAAGCAAATTCCAATTAATGATTTATAATTTCTCATGGGGGATGCATAAAATTACTGGACATTTAAAATTAACTCTGTGAATTTTCTGTTCAACCAATGATTTAGCTTTTCTAGGATGCTAGAGTATCTGATGCCTCATCCTTGCTGTGTAGACTGATTAATAAAATAATTATGGCCACAGACAAGTGTTTTTATGTCCCTAGACTCTGTGATACTTGGTTTGTCAACAGAGGTTCCTTGGGAATGTGCCTTAGTTATGTGTTCAACTTTCTCCTTCCTCCTCTGACTCAGCCTATATCAGTATGAACTTGCTTTAGCAACAACAGCACACGCCTATGTTTTATTTTTTATTATTATTATTTTTATTTCAGGATATTATGAAGGTACAAACATTTTGGTTACATTGTATGTCTTTGCCTCACCCAAGTGAGGATTAGAGGCATGCCCTTCCCATCTACAATGCTCACCGCATCCATTAGTTGCGAGTTTACCCCCACCCAACCCTCTAATCCCTGGAGAATATTACTACCGTGTGAGCACCATAGTGTTGATCAGTCAGTGCCAATTTGATGGCGAGTACATGTGGAGCCTTTTCTTCGCATCTTGTGGTGCCTCACTTTGGATGATGGGCTCAAGCTCTGTCCAGGAAAATATAAGAGGTGCTAGGTCACTGTCATTTCTTATAATTCAGTAATATTCCATTGCATACATATTCCAAATTTTAATAATCCACTCATGAATTGACGGGCACTTGGGTTGTTTCCACATCCTTGCAATAGTGAACTGTGCTGCCATAAACATGTGGGTGCAGATGTCTTTATTATAGAATGTCTTCTGCTCTTTGGGGTAGATGCCTAATAGTGCTATTGCCGGATTGAATGGTATTTCTATTTTTAGCTCTTTGAGGTATCTCCAAATTCTTCTCCACAGAGGTTGCACTAATTTGCAGTGTAAGAGTGTTCCCATCTCTCCACATCCTCACCAGCATTTGTTGCTTTGGGATTTTTTGATAGAGGCCAATCTCACTGGGGTTACGTTATATCTCATTGTGGTTTTGATTTGCATTTCTCTAATGATTAGACACTCCAATGTTTTAATTCCTTTCTGAATCACTGATTACAAGACAATGTAGCATCTTCAATAAAGATAAATGTGTGTTCTGGAGGCAGACCTCCTTGGTTCTGTATTTTATTGATATGTAATCTTGGATATGTTATTTTAAAAGTTTCAGATTATAATTATTATTTTTTATTAAGTAAATGACAATAATAATGCTTATGTCATGGGACTGCAAAGGGAATTAAATAACATAATGTGTACAAAAAAACTTAGCAGCATGCTTGGCACACAATTAGTATTTAACAAAATTTTCAGCTGCTATAGACTTCTCACCAGACGAGAACATTTTTTTTTTTTTTCTGGAGAACATATGGATAATATTTAAAATGAAATAGAGAGTGAATTCCTTACAATCTCAAATGTACCATATTCTTGGTTACACAAAAATGTTCCACTTCTGTTTATCAGATATACAGATGAAGATAGCATTTATGGAATTTTTTTCCTTTCAATTGATATATTTGTTAGCCCAGTAATATCATCTTCTGACTTTGTGTCCAAGGCATTCTCTCTGAGAATGTAAAACTCAGGTAAGTCCTCTAAACTTCTTGGTCCTTTTTCATCTGTGTAAAGAAGGTGGTGGGAATATTTGTCCAGCAATACTACTATTCTGTAACTTTCAGTTATCACACTTATTAAGACCTCAGTTTTATCTAAAAAATTAACATTGATATAATGTTTCATCAGTTACTAAAGTATCTTCATTCTTGGTGTATTTCCAAGTTGAATTTCTAGCCTAATGATATAGAAATAACTAATTCCTCTAGCACAAGAAAGCAATCAACAAATTAAATATTCTTCTGCCTGCATTCCAAACTTAAAATTGCTTGTTGGAAGTAGGAATTGAATGGACTATTGGATTACAATCTTTAGTAAATTAATTAATTTATTCAAAACTCATTTGAGTGTCTACTATGTGCCAGATACTATGCTAACTGCTAAAGAAAAAAAATTGTGTATATATATTTAAATATATATATGCTTTATAATTTATAAAGTGCTTTTGATTGAGATTATCTCCTTTAACACTTACAATAATCCAATAAGAAAAGCGGATTATCTCCCATTTAAGATAAAGAAATTGATTGTGAGAGAAGCCAACTGTCACATCATTCTATAATTGGACAGAATGTGGAAGGAGTCTGTTAAAATTTTCTGGCATTTCTCACAATCTACACTCATTCTAGGGTTTTTTGTTTGTTTTCCCACATAGGTCAATACACATATTTATCAAAACTGAAACCTTATGATAAATAAAGTTCCCTTCCATTGCCTGTGTCAGCCTTAGGATATACTGTATTTCTGAATGATTAGTTAACACGGTGAAAATCAATGCATTATGCAGAGTTGGAGGTCTTGAGAAAATCAGCTGCCTTTTCTTTTTTCTTTTTTTTAGATAATATGTAATGATTTCAGGTTTTCTGACTAATGATGCAGAGAATGCAGTGTTTCTCCCTAAATGGTGCAATTTCAACTCTCAGCCTGGAACTTTTATCAGAAATGTGGATATAGAAAAACAGAGTAGTCTATGCATCTGCTCAGTAAAATGAGCTGTGTGAATGTTTGTGCTTTTCTTGTTTAGGTAAACCTGAGGATTTGAAAGATAGAATGATCAAGGTCATGTGATTAATAAATGACAGTATTGAGACTTATATTCATGTTTTCCCGGCTTCTAAACCATAACCCCTCCACCTATCTAATCTGAGTCTTCTGATTAATAATAATCTCATTACAGAGATAGGGGAACTCCTTTGTCTTTGTAACCTCAGCACCAAGTATATTGTGGGTGCTCAGTAAATGGGTGTTAAATTTGCCTATGTGGAGGAACTTTTCATTCTAGCACCAAATACCTGCCTTTGCATCATAAGTGTTCCACATTTCACTGGGAGGTTTTAAACTAGGTGATCCAGTGACAGTTGCCTTGTCATATTACTGGAATAACTTTAAAAGCCTGTTTATAACACCCTCATCTTGGGAGTGATTGTTCCAAGGTTAAAACTTTCTTGGTGAACTCCCAGCATCTGATATGTTCTATTCCATTTTCACAGATGTACACACACCAACATGCACACAAACATGGCTAAAGGGTATTATTATTATTTTTTATTATGTTCATTTGCTATTGTTATGAGCTGAAATCTCTCCCTTAAAATTTTCATTGTTTTTCCTGTACCTTTCTTGGGACAAACATGTAGTTTAACTGTATGTGTGAGTGTGTGTGTGTGTGTGTGTGTGTGTGTGTGTATATACATATATATACACACACACATATATATGTTCTCAACATCTATGTTACAGTGTTTTTCAGTTATAGTCATTTAAATAGAAGGCCACCGAGGTGATTTTTCTGCTAAAAATACCTTCCTTCCACCCCCATGAGCACAACTAATACCATTACCAAGGACACCTTCCATTACAATATCTCCTATGGAATTTCAGTGTCACTGAAAAAAATGTATATGGAGAAAAGAGCATTACTTTAAAAACAAGTTGAATATTGAGATAATGCATTCCTTGGTATGTGTAATAATTGCTGATAACAATTGGTGAATATTTAAAGTTCAAATTGCCTAGGATTTTTTCCCAACTAAAAAAATATTGCAATGAACTCTCTGCACTTAGCCAATGTATTGCAGTTAAATATTATTCAATATAAAATTGTGTCTATTAAAATTCAAAATATTTTATTCTTAAATATATGCTGTTAAACTCAAGTATATATACACTTATATATGTTTATGTATATGTAATGTATTTATATTGAAATCTATTAAATTCTCTATGCTCCCCAAAAAGATCTCTTACCAGAGAGTAAATTGGAAGAGGGCAGTGATATTTTTATCTTTTGTTCGCTGTTGTATTTGCAATGCCTCAAATATTACCTGGAATACAGTAAGTGATCAAAAATGTTGGTTAAATTAATTGCCAAAGGAACTAATCTTAGAACTTTCTAATGGTAATGGTTTTATGCTAAGCATTAGCTTGACACTGGCGATTCAAAGATGAATTTGATCTGCTCTTTCAGGACCTAACGATGTGTTAATCTTTAAAAAAAAATCATAGGGTTGGCATCGTTTTCAATTAATTCCATGTCCCAAAGCTGGAAACCAAGGCTCAATGAGACTGAGAGACTTCTCAAGTTCACATAACTAATCCGTGGCAGAACCAAGATTGGAACCCAGGATTTCTACCAAAAAATATCTTCCAGAAATTGTTCTACATGCCAACAATTAAACTGCCAATATTTAGAGCCAGAAACCTAAATGAGTAAACCTGAAGCAGTCCCTTGGTTGTCTCAGGCTCTGGCATGATTCTCAGTAAAAGACATAGCAGATATTTGTGGGGGTCCCAAGGAACTCAAACTTATCCTGTGATTTATGAGCATTAAAAGAGATCTTGGAAAATAATTTTTCCCAGAGTCTTCAGAATTCCTGAAGTTACGGTTGTGGACACAAGGGAAATGCTGACCCAGGGTTTTCTACTCTGGAAGGCTCTGGTCTTGAAGATTAAAAGAAGGTCACGTGGTTTTACTGATCTCTAGAGATAAAAAATATGATGACTATTATGAGCACAGCGTTGAGTTGTCACTTCTGAAATCTGACAGTTGCAACAGTATGGCTTTGTGTTTCAAAGGAAAACGTACTGATACATTACCAAAGATTGGAACAATGAGCACTGCACCATACCTCTGCAAGTAAATATGTTAACATATAGTAAGTGCCTTATAGGTGGAATTGTATTTAAATCATCTATTTCTGCTTCTAGGAACATATTTTAAAGATACAATCTCAAATAAGGACAGATTTTTTTGAGGAAATGGTTTAATTATATGTATTATTTTTAAATAATGGAAAGAAGAAAATACAACATACACTGGCCTTATGGTTTTATGAGATGTGTGTGTGTGTGTGTGTGTGTGTGTGTGTGTGTGTTCATTTCGTGACTACCTAACAACTACCTAAAATAGTTAATACCTATAAATGCAAAGCATTTCTTGCACAGTGATAATTTGCTGTGCAAAATTATTTCACCTAATAATACATAACTTTTGTCAAGGCATTGTTTTTCAGACAGCAGATTCCTAGGATCCAGAGGACATATTTTTAGCAATCTGGGAAAATTATGTTTTCCTTTTGGAAAAGAGATGTTTTATTACTCAAATTTGAGGAACATTATTTATTATAAAGTGTAAAGCCAACTACATAACATATGTGTGTGCTCACACACACGCAATCCTAAAAGGAAATAAAAATTAAATGTTATTTTCTTTTCTGCATTTTCTTTATTTTAATGATTGTATATTTTCCTTACACTAATAACAAGCAAAAAAGCCAGTGAAGATATATTAAAACCATATTACATTTACCATTTATTTCCTGAATAATGCAGTCCAAGTACATCTTATTTAGTTTTACTATCTTTAGCTTAGGGTCACTTTTAACTAAAAATTTTATATATGAGCTCTGCAGCTATGAGATTATTTTCCAATTTACTAGTTGGACCAGATATGTTGAGAACATTTTAACATTTTTGAGATCTTTGAACATATGCTCTGTAGAATTGTAATACTATTACCTCTCTCATTAACTCCGTGTTTTTTCACACAGAATAAGATATTTTCTACAGTCTAAATGAAGGCATATTATAAAATACAAATTGTTACATATATTACAATTAGGATTCATAATAATTATAATTATAACTTGAGTAATGAATGAGTCTGATTCTCAACAGGGGAGATGGATAAGAAGAAAGAGGTTTTTATGAACCATTTAATTTTTTAGGGCATTTTACTTGTGAGGTTGGTATTATTATCTCTATTTTTCAGTAAGAAAATGAGCACAGAGAAGTTAGCAAATTTGATCAAAGATACACAGGTTCTATATGAGGAACACCGCTGGAATTTGAACTTGGAACTTCTGTCCTTAAATAAATTCTTTCAGTCATTACTATGCATTCCTGCCTCTTAAGTCCCTTTAAAAATGAAGCCAAGAGTCTGACTTTGTTTCATGTAGCCCATTATCCCCAATGTGGGCTCTGCATATCACAGCTCATTCTTCCTTGATTTTATTTTTAATTTCTTATTTTATTTCAGAATATTATGGAGGTACAAATGCTTTGGTGACATAAATTGCCTTTGCACCACCCAACAAGTGTGTTCCTACCCCAGGCAGTGTACACCACATCCCTTAGGTGTGGATTTACCTATCCTCTACCCCACCAACACCCTATGAATGTTACTTCCCATATGTGCACATTAGTGTTGATCAATTAGTACCAACTTAATGGTGAGTACATGTGGTGTTTATTTTTCCATTCTTGTGATACTTCATTTAGAAGAATGGGCTCCAGCTCCATCTAGGATAATGCAATAGGTAGTTCACCACGTTTTATGGCTGAGTAGTACTCCATGGTGTACATATACCACATTTTGTTAATCCACTCATGTATTCATGGGCACTTAGGTTGTTTCCACATCTTTGCAATTGTGAATTGTGCTGTTGTAAACATTTGAGTGCAGGTTTCTTTTTTATAGAATGTCTTTTTATCCTTTGGGTAAATACCCAGTAGTGGGATTGCTGGATCAATCCAGCTGGTGGTTCTACTTTTAGTTCTTTGAGGTATCTCCATGCTGCTTTCCATAGAGGTTGTACTAGTTCGCAGTCCCACCAGCAGTGTATGAGTGTTCCTATCTTTCTGCATCCATGCCAACATTTGTTGCTTTGGGACTTTTTGATAAAAGTCATTCTCACTGGAGTTCAGTGATATCTCATCGTGGTTTTGATTTGCATTTCTCTGACAATTAGAGATGTTGAGCATTTTTTCATATGTTTGTTGGCCATTAGTCTATCTTGTTTTGAAAAGTTCCTGTTCATGCCCTTTGCCCACTTTTTAATGAGGTTGTTTGATTTTTTCCCTTGCTGATTTTCCTGAGTTCTATATAGATTCTAGTTATCAGCCCTTTATTGGATATATAGCATGCAAGTATTTCCTCCCATTCTGTGGGTTGTCTATTCGCTCTAGTGGTAATTTCTTTGGCTGTGCAGAAGCTTTTATAGGCTAGGCATCATTTTTTGTTCCCACCCAAACCAGCTTCCTCATGCTTAATTTGGAGACCCAAACTCATCTGCTGTTTTTCTTTTTTTTTTATTTTCCTTCGACTCAATTTAAAATGTATACACACATATGTGCATCTTCCTGTCCAGCTTTACTATTCTGGCCCACATCTATCAGATGTTGGGAAACAAACAGCTAAGATACAAATATTCTTCAGAGATGTTTTTAACATCTGCCATTCTTCAAGTTACCTATTTTAAATATACTCTGAAAATGTTTTTAAAGTATAACCTGAAACTTATAAGAGCAGTTCCTCAGTTCCAAAGGACTAATAGAGAACACACACACACACACACACACACACACACACACACCCCTATCTCTATTTCTGTAATTCACTATATATCTCTATTTCCATCTCTGTATGCCTATAGGTTTATATCTTGCCATCAAACTAATAGAGTTCAAAAGCAACGCTAGTTGATTTTTTAATTTTTTTACTTGTATTTATTCATTTTGTTTTATTTCAGAATATTATAGGGGTACAAATGTTTAGGTTACATATATTGCCTTTGCCCCACCTGAGTCAGAGCTTCAAGCATGTCCATCCCCCAGACCCCAGATGGTGCACACCATACCCATTAGGTGTGAATATTCCCATCCCCTCCTCCCCACCCCCACCTGCCTAGCACCTGATGAATGTTACTGCTATATGTGCACCTAAGTGTTGTCAGTTAATACCAATTTAATGGTGAGTACAAGAACAGAGGCATAGACCAAGGGAGC
>RJWJ010004631.1:0-74313 GCA_004363605.1 Indri indri
TTTTTACTGCACTTTCACTTACTTAACTTTACAAAGAGCCTATGATGAAAATATGCATATTCTCATTTGGTGATAGAACAATTAAGGCTCAGAGAGGATACCTTGCTCAAGGTTGTGCACACGTTGGAGAAGAAAGAGGAGAGGAAGAAGAAAATGAAGGTGAGGAAACATAGTCGTCGTGGCATGGTGCTCTCAACTTCAATTACTTTTTCAATTATTTTCAATTTCCTTTCAATTGTTTATGTACCGTTCTCTGTGTGCTGTCTACTCAGCCTTGTGCTAGGTCACATGGAACATACAAAACTTTTCCTGCTTCAAGGAACTATAAGTTTATTGTGAAGACAGTCTACTAAATAAAAAGAGATGAGGGTAAGTTTCAAAGTAACAGATAAAGCAGTACCTACTACAGACAGGACATTAGGACACCGGGCAGGGCAGTCACATACGGGCGAGGCAGCAGCCAGGTGAGGCCCAGAGAAAGGAGGCTGGGCTCTGTGGTCACACGAAGCACACAGGAGGGTGTCCACGGTGTTGAACCATTTGGCTTTGCAGAGGACACTTCTCCTCTGCGTCCCTTAAATGTCTCTCTGGATGTAGCCCCCAGGCAATAAGCCCATTTGGGATGAAGGAGGAAATGGTATAGACATGCCATTTTTCCTTAAGCTTCAAACTTCCGTTTTGCAAAAACAAAGGGCAACTTCCATGGACCGAAAACTCTTATTTTGCTGAGAAAGCTGTTCTTGAGAGTAAAAATGCTGACATTTCCTGGGGAAAAAAAGCCAAATTCATGTCTGGGAGCAAGTTTGCAGAAAATATGCATTTGTGTTGCCAAAGCAGATTTTTTTCTTATCTTATTCCCCACCTCTTTCTTTCCATTTTTCACCACAACACACCAAGTTCTTCAGGGGAAAGAGAAGTAACTAATCCCAGATCCAATAAATGAGGCATATTAAAAAGGAAAGTGACTCATCATTTTCAGTTGGTGATACATCTTTCTGATCCTCTTCATGTAACCACGTAATCACGTGGAGAATATAACCACCGTGGTGGTCAGGAGAACAGACTCCATGTATATTGTCAATTAGCTGTCAATTTGGGTGAGTTCTTTTTATTATCTGGATGCTTTGCCTCAGTTTCCCCATGTACAAAGTGACCCTCAGTGGTTTTCAAACTAGGGTCCACAGAGCCTTCCTAGGGGGTTCCCTCAAGGGACATGAGCAAGATACAGGGGGTTCAGTACATGGGACTGTGGTCACCGTCACTTCTAATCATTGCTTTAGATAGAGTAGGTGGGCTTTTATCTGTTTGATATGTTTATACATGCTGGTAAAATTTCATTTGAAGAAGGGCTTTTGCCAATTGGTCCCTTCCATTCTAGCACCCTATGGCTTAGGTCTTCAAACTGAGTGTCTCTAACATTTTTGGATCTGCCACTGCTCTGAAACAGATGTTGTTCTTTCCTCAACTGAGTTCATCATCAAAGGCTAGGTGAGGGCTACCTGCTTGAGCTTCAGAAGAGGGAGGGAGCGTCAGGTTCAGAGCAGTCTGGGAAAGCCTTGCAGAAGAGGTAAAGATGTGACTTCAGGACGTGATTTGAGAACACAGGTTGTATTCCTTCCACGGCCGGTGCGGCACTATGTGAGGCATTTTAGGAAGCCTGCACTGCCCCAGACAGCTATCACCACCATGCCCACCTGCCTAATGATTGCCCTTCCACCATCAATGTCCACCATCAATGCCAACGGGAGTTGGGCTTGTAGGTTAGGCTTTGACCTCATTGGACTTACTACCAGCCCTGTGAATGAGTCCCTGGAGAGTGAAGCATGCACACTTTTCTACTTATTGAATAACTGAGAATAGGGGGTTTTAGTTATTGAATAACTGAGAACAGGATATTTTACTTATTGGGATAAAGAATAGGGTTCTTTAGGGGTGCTTTAGCCAGTAGGATGTCATGGAGTTTGGGGAGAAATGAATGAAAAATGCCAAAAACGGACATTTCTCCAATTTTCTGGTCTCTGATATACAGCCAAACTACAGCTATCTGAGAATCATAGAATCTCTAACAGAAATGCTTCTTGAGGCATGGTCTCCAACCTCTGACCAACACATATTTTTTTTCTATTTTGTTCTGATACATAGTGACCCTGATTTTGCATACAATCTTTATGAAAGTTGTCAAAATTTCAACAAATTTTGTTTAAAGATCTACTTGGCTTTTATTAGTGTTTTACGAATCAGAGTAACATCTCATTCTATAAAATAGAATAGATGTTCCTATATAGACAGAAAAAGGCTGAAGAAAGCAGAAATAAGGAACAAGAAATGAATTGGTTGTTTCAAAGTTACTTTCTTTATAGGGTTAAAGCACAGGGGACTTCCTTACCATGTGGATTCAGGTAAACTGGGCCTCTTCTCACTGGTTGCTTTGAATGTCCTGTCTCTTTGAAAACTGGCCATCTGAAAGTTCAGTTTGATTATGTGACACTTAGCATCAGTGACTGTATTCTGGTTTAGTCTGGTCTCTTGGGGCCTAGAACAGGAGCTCAGTCCAAAACAATAGCTTCCCATAAATTTTCGTTTAACAAAGGGAACTCACTATTTCTTAATCAAGACTAATCTGTTTATGGAGCATCCTGGCTAAGAGGAAAGTTATTTCTTACAGTGTCTTAAAACTTTCAATATCTCAACAATTTCCACCCTTTATCCTGGGAGCTATGCAGGATTAATCTGTCACTCCTCCTGAGCAGTCTCCCCAGGGGTTTAAAGGGCAATATCTCTCATGTCTTCCTCTGACCTATGACCCCACCATGTGGCTTTTCTTCTCTAGTTGAGCATTTCAATTTTCTTCTATCTTCTCTCTAGAGAAGGCTTCTAAGTCTCTCACCTCTCTGATCTCTCAGCTGGATGCACTCATCCTGGGCTGTCAGGGTTCCTTCTAAAGTTCCAAGCCCAGAACTGAGCACAATAACATTAAGTGTGGGGAACATAGGACTCTTCCTCCTCTGGCATGGACATACACATTATACTTGGTTAGCTTAGGACTGCATTAGCTTCCCTAGTGTTTGCATCCAATCGTTAGTAGGTTTGTACTTAAGAAAAATTTCTCAGTCTTTCTTCATGTGAATGGTTCTTTAATCACTTTTCTTCAGTGTTGTTCCCAAGGAGTTGATTTTTAAAACTGAGATGGAGTCCTCTACATTTTCCCCTGCTAATCTCAGTGTTGTTAATTGTCTGTCAATATCTTCAATATCTTCAGTTCAGGGATTTTTACTCACCCTGTTCACTACCTCCTGGATTCATTTCAGGCAGACACCTAAGGAAATCTTCTGTGAATTCACTCTGGATGCTGCACCCTGGGCCCTGAGACTCCAAGAGTGGTTCTTGGGCAGAGCAGGACCTCTGGAAGTAATTGAAGAAATGAACAGATGAGCGAATGAATGACTAGGTCAATAAGAGCCTTTATGGTCAACACATTCAGCCTTGAATTTGCTTGTCGCATCCTTGGTTTGTATACCATCCCATATTTCTCTATTTTATCTTCATATCATGAGTAATTTTGTTAAATCACTTATAAAAATTAAGATATGTTTTATCTAAGAAGAAAATGAGACTATTTTTACTTTTTTGTTGTTGGCTTACCCAGGATCTCTGGATCGCTTTCTGTTGTAAGAGATTCCAATTACTTTCTCCTCCCTGGGGTAGAGTTTTAGTTTAAGCTCAAAGACTTGAACTAATTTAAAGGTGCTACATATTAAAATTCTAATTAAATACACACACATACATAGGCACACACAGACTGATGGAGTGTTAGAGAAAATATGACTAGGATAATGTTCAGCACTGAATTGTGGTTTATGGATGTTTATCTTTTTCTTCTTTCTGCCTTTCTCTTTTTTTCCAATTGTTTTACCATGTGAATGAATTACCCACTTTATAATCAGACTTAGGGATTTTTAAGAAGTGGTTAGGTGCTTTACGACCATCCTTTCACTTACACTGGGCTTTAATTCCCTCTTAGCCACGTTATTTTACCTTTCCAGTTAAAGTGTATTAACATTGTCAGAGGAGACAGAGCAAAATAGGAAGTGAGTAACTGAGATTTCTCACTATTATCTCTTAACCTGATATTATCTTCAAAAACCAATAAATAGGCTTATCCCTTCCCTATTGTCTTTAAAATCACATTTGCTCTTTTTGTGGAAATTTTAAATGGTTTCAATCTCTTCCAAGCTGTAGCCTTCCTGATACCATTTATATAAGTTCATGGGATTTATAAGTGTTATGTGTGTGTGTGTATATATATATATGCATATATGTGTATTACATATTATATATACACACACATATATAATTGATCAGGAGAAATAGTTATGGAGCATATGGTCTGCTAAGCTCCAGGGTTATAGAAGATCTAGAAAAAGAAAAGCTGTGGTCTCCAACTTCAGGAAGCATCTATTTTAATTGGGTGGAAAGACTTTCACATAGGGAGCCAGGGTGGGCCACCCAACATATACAATTAAGTTTGAGATTGTATAAGGCAAACTATATATTTTCCCAAAAAACCATGAAAAAGGTCAAAAGAGAAAATATTAAACCCCAAGGCTAACATGGCCAAATTTTCAAGAGGGTTGTGAGTTTTTTCCTAATATCCTGGTGAGATAGGAAGTATAACTTTGATGATTCTGATTTATTATATGAAGAAACTGAGTCACAGAGGAAATATTTTAGTTGGTCAAATATTATACACTGGCACTTGTGGAACTAGAATTCAAGATTTTTAGCATAGGACTATTGCCGTCTCCCCTCTCTCTCTGCTACACACACACACACACACACACAGCTTCTATCCTACTCTCAATTCTGCTGCTTCTCCTTCAAGTTCTGTGCCCTCCTGCCAGATGTTGTCACCTGTCTTTTCTCAGAAGGCCTTGGTAAAGTTACACAGCTGAGCCTGGCAGGCGCCTGCCCCAGGCCAAACAAACAAACAGAAGAGAAATCTTTCAGGCTGGGCACCAGGGAAAAGTGATCTTGATGCTGTCCATGGCATGAGTGGAGGCAATTGATGACTTGGCATTCTGTCCCCGAGTCATCAATCATACAGAATCAATCTCAGCTCCCTCAGGAGCTAGCCCCCGGCTCACATAATTCTCTCTCTCTGCCACCAACCTGAACAGTCTGATCCCAGTGGTGGGAACTGTTTTGTTCTGCGTTCAGCATTGATTCACTTGGCCTTCAGTAGTATTTTCTACATTCCCCAGAAATGTCACTTAATTTATCCTCTCAGAGGTGGCTAAGTTGCCTGGGCCTCACTGCATCAAATGGAGGAGGCGAGCAAAGAAACGTGTTTGGCTTCTCACATCAAAGGGATGGGACTCAGGGTCCCTAGACCTGAAAATCAGGGCTGAGCTCTCTCATGCGCCTGAGCTCAACGAGGGTGGGGCAGGATATGGCACCAAGAGACCAGAGCTTTCAAGTCAGATGGCCTTGCTTGGTTTCCATGACTTTGTGCTTTCCAGCTGTGTGATCTTGAATGTGCTGCCTAATCACCTTGTGTCTCTGCTTCCTCACCTGTTAAGTCGTCATAATAATGGCACTTACTTCATGGAGTTGTAGGATTCCATGACATGAGGGACATATAATCTTAGCACAACTGTACAGGGGTCAGACATGGTCAGTAAGTGTATTATTAATATTGCTATTATTAGGACACACATACGATTTGTAGGGTTGACTGTACATGTACTACAGTTGATGACCATGAGAAAAGGCTTTAAGAAGTTGGCCTGTCCAGCCAGAACTATTCTTCTAACTTGTTTCAGATGCCAGTATCTGACATCTGACCATCACTTGCTTCAACATCTCAAAATACAAGCCCTTCCTTCCCGTGCAATAGTGAGTGGGCTTGACAGAAACTGGCTCCACGGTATGTGGCATGTGGTGGATGGGATAGGAGGAGATGGAGGATGCTAGGATGCAACTTTGTGGCCTCAACAATTTTTCTGGAGACCAGCTCAGAGGGATGTGCAGAGATGAAGGGAAGAATCCTCACGCCTTCTGTGCAAAGACCTTCCCTTTATCCCTCTTTGTAAAAGGAGCCTTTCTGGTAGGTGACACAGACTTGTTGGGACCAAGCAGTGAAAAGAGGAGAGGAAAGACCAGGGACTAGGAGGCAGACAGGTGGTAAACCTCCCCCACCCCCGGGAGAGGGGAGGGCCTGCAGGGGCAGCCATGGAATTCAGGGAACTTCCCTCCCAGTCTAGATGTTGGAATGTCTCCACATCTGCCTGTCCCTCTCTCCTAGCAACTGGAATTGTCTTTTCCAAGAGATTCTCAGGGCTGCTTTATTTGTTAGGAGACAAGGAGGCACTAATAAATTCCTCTGTGTGAGGTATTTAATTACATAATAATGTGTACACTAATCAGGGTAAATGTGTTTGTGAAAACACCTTGATATGGGAACAGTTAATCACCCAAGGCATTGCTTCTTAACACACCTTGGAAGTTAACTTAATTAAATTAATTAGAACAATGAAAAAATTGAACTGTTTATTGGTCCACAATGGCCGGAAGAAATGCTCCCCTCAAATGCAGGAACATCTCCCACACTGCAAACTATTTTCCCCAAACTCTCAGCCCTTATGGTTATGGTTACACCCCAGGAGCTTGCAGCCAGCAAGGCCTCCCCCTGTGCCTTGCCTTGGAGTCATTTCCTGTTGGAGACATAAGGCAATCTGCCTGTGTGCCTGCACGCACACACACACACACATGCACCCACGCACATGCCCCCTTTGTGCACTTTACCAGAAGCTCAGGGAAATCAAGTTTTTACCTGGGATTCCAGGAATGTGTGGTTTGGAGTCAACCACAGAGCGGGCCCATGTGTGCATTCTAAAGGGAAGAAGGGAAAAGTGTTTTCTGAGGGATTATCATTATCACCATCACTGCCATTACTGTCATCCTTGTTTGTTAATAACACTGTTGTTAATAATCTGAATTTGCATAGTGCTTTTAACAACACACTATTTTTTAACACCGCCTTGCTCTCCAATTGTGCTTCGTATAAGGTGACAAAAAAAAGGGAAGGATGCCTATCCCGGGGGTCTCTAGTCTGTGACATCCAGCCCTGACAAGGACAAACGTAAAAGCCGTTCTAACAACTGAACAAGCGTTGAATAGTGTGCACGTGAAATCAATCATTGTTTTAGTCCATGTTCTGAGGCTATAACAGAATACCATAGACTGAGTAATTCATAAAGAGAGGAGGTTGATTTGGCTCACAGTTCTGCAGTTCAAAGTCCAAACCTGAGGGGCCTTCTTCCTGCGTGGTCACATGGTGGAGGACGTCACATGGCGAGGAAATGTGCTTGTGAGACAGAGAGAGGAAATTGAGCCAAACTCCTCCTTTTATCAAAGAGCAGACTGATTTTGGCTCTGGAAACACGGACAGAAAAGTGATCATCCTTTCTGTCCATGAACATTTTTATGGTCAGTGGGACCTTGTTTCAGTCGGGGTCCTTGCAGGAAAGAAGGACAGGAAGTCCCCAAATAGGGAGTTGGTAGTATTAAGGAAAACCAACACGATGTGTTGAAGTTCCCCAAGGCAGGCAAGAGCAGGAGGTATTACCAGCTTAAGGCCTGAAAGAGCGAGGCAGTTGCTGGTCTCAGAGAAACTTGTAGCAGTAGGTGCAGAAGAGGAGCCTTTGGTGGAGAAACAAAGCTCCTGTCAACCCACAAACCTCCAGGAAGGGAGCCAAGGGAACAATGCCTTGCCCACTCTTCCCTCCGACCACCTGTCCTCCTGCCAGGGCCTCGGGAAGCCAGGGGCTAGGGAGCCTGAGTGATTCAGTTCATAGAGGTCACCAGAACACCAGAAGGTGTTCCTTCTGAGAGTGAAGTGGGAGGGCCACACGAAGGAAGTGTAGCTGAGAACACCAGATATTAGCCCAAGAAAAATACTACATAGAAGGGAAATTAAAAAAATATTACATATTTTATCTGAATGATTCCTTTTGCATTGGGATGATAAAATTTCTGTCCTATATTATGGGAGTCCTGTGACCAAAAAGCTTGGGAAATGCTTGCTTAGAGAAACAATCGGGAAACAGGAATTAGGAATAAGCTTAATTGAGCTATGGGAAAAGTCATGTGTTAAAAGCAGTAGATAGGCAAGGATTAGGTAAGAACCAAGGTCAGGGGAAGTAATTAGAAATCAGGAAATTAGTGGGTATACGAAGGAGGCAAAACAAAAAAAGGGAACAGGAGAAATGCTATTTTCTGTGAGCTTTTTGTGGTTTTAGCATTGTATCCCTACCACTGTGCCTATTTGTGAATGATAGAATTGATAAGTATAAGATTGTTCAATAAAATAAAAATTTGAGAAACAAACAAACAAACAAAAAATCTCCACATATTGAAACAGAGACTCCTGTTTAAGCCATGCTAGGCCATAGCTTCAGTTTTTTAATTTTCCAAATAAGTCTCTATTTGTGTGTGCTTGGGGTGTGTGTTGGGGAAAAGCTTGCAGACAGAGCTTGTCTGTGAACCTAGTACAAAGGTTGGAATGAGGCCTGTTCCCAGCCTACAAAGGACACAGAAAAACACATGACACCATGCGGGAGAGCGTGCTGAGCAGCTATGCACCACGGTGACAGGCACTGGGCTTCTGCAGGTCGCCAGCTTTTCAAGTCCCTGGAATTAGATCAGATTTGCCAGGGGCAGTCAGACTTCCACCTACCAGGCAGTCCAAACCTGCCCCCATCACTCATGAATAAATTAGTTAACCCAACTAAGCTATACAGAATTCCTAAAATGGGTGAGGTGCAGATTAAGCCAGGCAAGTAAATAACCCCAGCACAAGGCAATATAGGACACACGCCTCGAAAGGCATGGAAGCAACAGGTTATCAGAATTCAGAGGGAATAGAAGACACGGCTGAAGTGTCTAATGAGGGAAAGCTCTGTTGAAATAGGGGGTGGTTGAGAGGATCTCAAACGACGGAGGTATCAAAGGCATTTGTTGTTAGTGTCCACTTTCCCTTGCCACGGTCACTCTACCTTCTGTGCCTTTGTTCTGTCTTTGCCCTACCTGGAAGGCCTGGCTCCATATCTTCCTTTTAAGGCACATCTTCAAGGCACAGACAAAGTTCTAGCTATACCAGGGAGCTCGTCCCTACTGCTCTAAGCTACACCAGGCTCCAAGTTTGGGAGCCACCCCCGCCCCCACCCAGCAGCCCAGCCTCCCACTTGACTACCTTGTACTCTTCACCGGGTCAGGGGTGTTTCTCCCAACCTCTCTGTGGGCAGGCGCCTGCCTCTTTTGTAAGCAGCTTCCATGTGGCCTGTGTTCTGAAGGGAGCACTTTCCAAAGGGGGCCGTGGGAGCAGGTGCTTCAGATTGCGCCTCTTTCCTCAGATGTCTGCCCCAGTACCTGGACAGGTGCACACACAGGGCAATTGGATTCTCCAGTGGTGAAAGGAATGGTTCTGGATAGACTTGGCCCAGTCACAAGGACTCCACACCCACTGAGCAGATGATCTGCTTTTCTGAGCCATTTATCCAGCTCTAAGTTAATGTTTTCCTCAAAGATGATTATGGAAGAAAGATGCGAATGTAAGCGGAAAAGGCCCTTTGTGCCTCCTCAGCTCAATCCCCATAATTACAGCCCATCAGATGGAAGGAAAGAGCGTTCCTGGAAGGGGCTTCCTCAGCACTCCTCGTCTGCCCTCTCCCCTGTCCCTGCCCTTCCCCTGAGGTCCCTGCTCTGCTCCCTGGCTCTAACTTGGTTCCCTTCTGGGCTTTCTCCAGGACTTGCCCCCAGGGTCGGAAGCCCCCAGCCCCACCACGCGGCCATGATGGGAGACTGAGGGCTGCTCTGGACGTTCCCTCTACATTATTGCTATCCCTTTCTTCATGAATTCCTTTTTTAAATTTCAGAATATTACAGGGGTACAAACATTTTGGTTACATAAATTGTTTTTGTACCATTTGAGTCAAATTTTGCCCATCCCTCAGATAGTGTTCATTGTACTTGTTAGGTGTCAATTTACCCATCCCCTCCTCCTCCCTCCCACCTGATTGATTTCTGATGAACGTTATTTCTATATGTGCACGTAAGTGTTCATCAATTAGTTTCAATTTAATGATGAGTACATGTGGTGTTTGTTTTTCCATTCTTGTGACACTACACTTAGAAGAATGGTCTCCAGTTCCATCCAGGTTAATAAAAGAGATATTAGCTAACCATTTTTTTATGGCTGAGTAGTACTCCATGGTGTATATATACCACCTTTTATTAATCCACTCACGTATTGATAGGCACTTTGGTTGTTTCCACATCTTTGCAATTGTGAATTGTGCTGCTATAAACATTCAAGTGCAGGTGTCTTTTTTATAGGATGTCTTTTTTTCCTTTGGGTAAATATCTAGTAGTGGGATTGCTGGATAAAATGGTAGTTCTACTTTTAGTTCTTTGATAGCTCTTCAGTTGGATGCCTTTCCCCATAAAGTGCAGATATAAAATCCAGGACAGCTTGTGGCGCAGGGAGATCCATGCACAGAGGGAACCGCAGGCCAGTGCAGGAGGGGCTGGCTCCTGGGAACCTGGTGATTTATGTGGTGGTCACACACCTTCACATATGCGTTCCATGATTACAGAAATTGTTGGAGAACTCAGATGTGTCTGTGTAACTCTATGGCTCCAACTGGACCAAAGCCAATCTAAAAAAAGCCAATCTAAAAGTCTGGGTGGACGTTCTCTTGTCTCCAGCTAAATTTGGTCTATATCTGTTCACTTCTCTGTCATCTTGCAGTTCATTTCTGTTCATTCCATTTGATCCTATTCAATTCAAATATTTATTGAAGTCTAAGCCCTGACCTTAAGAATTTTCATGTTGTTTCACCCAAATAAGTTCAGTATCCCAAGAAATAAAGCAGAAGCCCAGCTCACTGCCACACAACCTGGTTCTTCTCTTTTACTCTAGGCAAAGCTTGAGTTCTGGGTTCCTGCCTTTTCTTCTAAGCAAGAGCAGTGGTGAACAAACACAAGGGGTTAGGCTTCCTTTTACCTGATCTTTCTGCTGTAAGCCTGCACCTACAGCAGGCCTGGAATTCATTCATCAATTCCAGGTATCCATTAATTAATTACTCACTGCTTCATGGATCCAGCCAGCTCAGTTTTATTAGTGGCAGTCACTGTGCTAAGTGCTTGGGGTATAATGTGAGAAGGTTTTTCCTTCTTGGAATTGGGAAAAATTCATGGATGTCTCTCCTTTCAATCAACTGTCCCCCTCCACCTGTCAAAGAGACTTTACCAGTCAGCCCCAACCTCTTCATCTCCTCCAGCTCCCCTGATTTTTAATTCCCTTATTCCTGCCTGAAGTTGCATGCCATTCTCAGGCGTGTGGAATTTGCCCCAAGTGGAGGAGCAGGCAGTAGTTCTCCCTCCCCCTAACTGAAGCTGTAGTTTTCTAGCTTTAAATCTTAGATGATTGACAGCCAGATAGAGCGTCCTTTCCCTTTCCAGGTTGGCTCTACCCTCTTCCTCTTTGCATGTCCTCTATTCTGTCTAGATTTCACTGCACGGAAGTCCTGGGAGGCAGTGAGGCTCTCTCTGGAGCTCACATTTACTTTTACTGACTGTGTTTTACACCAAGTGTCATGGGGACAGGATTTGAGGATAAATAGGACCTAGAGTCTGCCTCCGAGAAACGTAGGATTTAGGTGGAGGAAACAACACGTGTACCTCCAATAGTTTTAAAACAAAAAATGGAATTAGTATTGGTAACATGAGGAGTACAGTTGAAATTCTTTGTTAGTTCAGGATAAGTGGTGAGGCTTTTCAGGACTTTAGAGAGGCAGGATTTGCTCACAACTTGAAGGATGCTTAGCATAGGGAACACCTCCATCTTTTCCTCCTTCTTCCTACATCAAGCCTGCCTGCTTCCGCCAGTCCCTCCTTACCTTCCCCCCTACACCGGCAAGGAAGAAGGAATAGCCCAATTGCATTAATTGAGTCTGACAACAATTGATTGTGTTGTGCTTGCTGGTGGGCAGGGTCCCAGAGTTAAGAGGCATAGATCCATGGGCAGCTCATGATCTCTTCCTCAACACAAGGTGGATAGACTTGCTAGGTGGGCCTGGCCCTGGACACTATCTGGCTTATCTTTCCTGCCTCACTGGTGAATGCAGACAGGAGAATTAGCTGTGTCTTCTCTCACCCTGCAGACCTAACCTTCATGTTTCCTCTCTTTCTTTGAGTGACTCCCACTATGTTTCCATCCAGGGGCTGATAGGATTCCTTCATACTGTACTGAATCCTTGATGTGGCTATTTGCTTCACTGTACCTTCCTGGGCACTGTGCATCAGGATATGCATCTGGTTTTGTAGACATCTGTGAATATCCTATTCCACCCTCACCCCTGAAATGTGGTCATGATAATGTTTTGTACTTTGTTTTTATGCACCAATACAGTATGGTAGAATAGCAAATGGATCTTTTTTTGAACAAATGAATGGAGTATTCAAGCATGGATGATCTATGGCCCTGTTTCCCAGCATGGATGCCCTTGCTACATACACACTCTTTGGGACCTCAGTGAAGGGAAGTATATTTCTATCAGTTCACTTATCCAGTCCTGCACCTGCTAGGTCATGGCTAACCACCCTCTTCTCTCACACTTCATTCAGGGTTGGTCTCTACATTTTGCCATTTTCTCCAGGACCCTCATCAGGGTATGTCTGTGTATTGCAAAAGCCCCAGTTGAGCTCTCTGTTTCAGGGCTCCCTCTCCAAGAAGACACGTCCAGCCTATAGTCTCCAGATTAAATCCTCCTATGCAACATGTTCACATTAGTATCCTGGACTCCTAATTTTCTGTAGTATTCTCATATTCTAGTTTCTCCAGAATATGAATTTATTTTTCTTATCCAAGTTCACCTTTGAATTTTCCCCAGTATAAATGGCCAATGCTGATCAACCTGGTCATGAACATGCTGCCAAAATTAAAGTAACAGTTGCTCTGAAAAGCCTTCAAAAGGTTCCATACAAAATGTGATTTTGACACAAAGACTTGATAATCTTTCTTCTAATAATTGTGAAATTGTTGCTACTAATCAACGACCATAGAAATCTTCAGCAGAAAATGATTAAAGCATAATTAGCATGGGTTATGTATTGAGGTGAGAAATAAGTCAATGAAAGGAGGGTATTATGTGCAAAGTTCGATTATAAAGCAAGGCTTATGCCCCAGAACAATGAGGGACGGGTCCACCAAACAAGCGCATTTTGCTACTGCTATGGACTGAATTATGTGCTTCCCCCAAATCCATATGTTGAAATCCTAGCCTCTAAAGTGATAATGTTAGGAGGAGATAAGCTCATGAGGGCAAAGCCCTCATCAATGGTATTAATGCCCTTATCCCAGAAACCTTAGAGAGCTCTCTCTCTCTTTCTTCCATGTGAGTATACAATGAGAAGTTGGCAGTCTGCAACCCAAAAGAGGACCCTCGCCAGAACCGACTACACTGATACCCTGATCTTGGACTTCCAGCCTTCAGAACTGTGAGGAATAAATTTCTGTTGTTTATAAATGACCCAGTCTATGGTATTTTGTTGTAGCAGCCTGAATGGCCGAAGATAGTCACCAAGACTAGGCTAGTCACTAAGACTAGCCTTTTTCTTGTTATTCTTGCCCTATATATCGGGAGTATGACACGATAGATAGTTAAAACAAAGCAAAAAAAAAAAAAAAAACCTCCAATAAGATTCAGATTATTTTGGCCAGTTAGCCCAGTTATAGGAATAAGGAGATGATGACCAAGTGGGTGCTAGAGTTAAAGACTCAAAGTGCCGGATGAGGCTTTTGGATCTCCTGGGTCTCCTGGAATCCTTTTGTGAATTTAAAATCACTTATTGGCAACAGATCCTTGTTGCCTCACTAATTAGCAGTCACTGTCCATTACTACCAGTTTTTGTACAGATTGAGCTTTGGGTTTATTCTCATCCCCTTAAACATATTTCCACCTATGGGAAAGTTGAAAGATAGAGAGCTATTTAACATGAGATAGAAAAGACTAAGGAGACCAGGACAGCTATTACATAATGAATATTTGTTGCCATCATCTGGAGTAGAGGAGAGACTAGGTGTTTTATTATATTACTTAAATTTTTTTTCTTCCAGGTGAAAAAAACTCAGTACACTTCAGGGAAGTTCTAAGGGCCTAGGGGAGAACTTATATGGATCGTAGCTGTCTGAAAACACCATGGGCTATTACTGAAAGAATGTGTTCCCTATCATGGACTGCTGAAGTTGAGGTTTGATGATATCTTGGAGGGGCTTTAGAAAGGGCACTAAAGTTCTAGAGGGGTGATCGGAGTTCTAGACTTAGAACTCCTCTCTAGCGTCCTGGGTTTTCCGTTCTAGGCATTGTTCATGGGTCTTTCACTTATTTTGTAGTTGTACTCAGTACTAAACTGAGCATAAAATAACAGTTAAAAATTACTATTGACTAGTAATAGGTGTTCAATAAAATTTCAGTTGAATGAATAGATGTTACTCTTTATAAAAATAAAAGAAAATTGCAAAATAAGTAATCTTCCTTATGAAACCAAAATAAGTAATCTTCCAAGTAAAACCATGTAATTCATTCCAGAGTCCAGAATAAATTATTTTCATGCTCCCCACTCTTACTGGAAAAGCCAGAATATACCTTTTCTGTGGTTGCTGTTTATTAAGAGAGTTTGCATGCGCTGAGGCACTACTTTGTGATTTTATATGGGTCAATATTTGTGACAATATTGTAAAATTGAGCTCTAATCATGATGTGCCGCTGTAGGCCACACATGGTGAGGCTGACTTTCCAGCTGGGGAACATGCACTGGGACTATTTGGGCATTTGCCCCACAATTTTGTGTGGTTTGTAAGGAAATAAAAAAAAAAGCAATAACAACATTAGGAGAAATCAGATTGGGGAGATGGTGATGTCATTGATACAGGGCCCTTGGGTACTGATCTTTGCAGAGCTTTCAGCTGAGAGTTTAGAGGGGTGCACTTATGACTGTTGGCTTCCCTCCTACGTAGATGGACAGATTAACTACCTAAGAAGGCAGGGGTCCATTTCATACGCAGGGGACAATGTGGCTGTGACAACATTGATGGTGCCTGGTCGGGCAGCATGGGAGAGAACAGAGTCAGAGACGATGCAGGGCTACCTTGTGAAGGAGCCTGATGCCTCATTCACTCTGGGCAGGTGAGATAATGCATCTCTGTCTCAGCCTGAGCCTAAAGCCATAACCATATTTATAATATCTCTGCAAAATGTGCTGAAGATTAAGGAAATTGCTCTTTTGTTGGTCCCTGATGCACTTGGGTTGGCCTTTGGCAAAATCCATCATGCTGGTCCCCTCCTTGCCTCCTCTTTCAGGCCACCTCTGCCCCAGATTAAATGCTAGGACCTCACGGGGATGCCTCTGATTGCCCAGGTGGCACATCATCGCTCCTCTGCTGCCCCCAGAGCACTGTAACATTTTGCTTGCATCTTTCTTATGGCACTCACACAAATCCCTCTCTGTGGGGGCCTGTCCTCTGCCTGGAGCTCTCTGAGCTGATGACTAATGAGTGTTGCCTACTCCCTGGGCCATTGGTTTGCTAAGGAGAAGGTGTTACCTCTCCCCTGGTATTTGCCTTCGAATGAAAATTCTCTGGGGAACTTAGGAACCTTGAAGACCATTTGGAATGAAGTTCTAATGGTAGAATGCCTAGGAGGGGAATTTTTTTCGAAAATGAGGGTTTGAACTTCAATGCGTAGCTGTAAAAAAAATCCCTCTCATTGCCTTGAAACTCAAAAGCCTAGTCGGCTACTTGGCCCTGACCCTTTCCATACCTCTCTGATTTATAAACCGCTCGGGTGGCACCGCTTTCCCCCAGTGATTCTGCCTCCCATCTTGGAATCAGTGTTTACTCCTCCTCTCCCAGTTAACCAGCCATCTGAAAAGTACCTTCAGTTTCGCTCCTTCAGTGGCTGTGCTTTCCTTCCCAACCTGTCTGGGATCCCTCCGTTCAGCCCCACAGCGGGCCTCACTCTTTTCCCCAGGTCTGCTCCCCTCTTCCTCCCATGTGCCACACGAGCAAATGCTGCTCACCTCTTCTGCAATTTGCCCTGGTCCCCCCAAATACTACAGAATGAACTCCTAGCTCTGTGGATCATGTCCGTGGGGGGATTCCCTAGTCTTGTCCCATGTTTCTAACTTCATTTTCCATTCCTCTGCTTTACACGCAACCACACATGCACATTTTACAAACACATAAACTATTCATACCCACACACACATAGGTGTGCACACGCATCCAGACATGCATACACTACACTAAATTCACTCTCGTCTAACTGGTCTTTAAACCATGCACTTTGTAATTCCCTGTCTTCCCAGCTTTTCTAAGTCCATTCTCTTCTCCTAAAACACCTCTTAGCCCCATCTTTTCTGGATCAGCCGTGGGAGTTCAGTTTCTATGTTACCTACTTCGCAAAATCTCTACCGATTCTCTTCCAATACGATGCTACTCCATTTCTTCAACTCCATGGGAAGGCTGGGAAAGGGTGGGTTACTATTTGTTGGATATTTGCTTGAAGGCATACTTTTTACATTTATTATACATTTAAAAATTTATTTTCACAATAATCCAAGGAGGTACTACTGTCCTCATTTTGCGGATGAGCAGAGACGACTCCAAGCAGTTGGACCAATTTTCTCTCTTTCTTCCTTAAACATCACTGAGCCTATAAATGGCAGTACAAAGTTAGAATCTTATCTTTTTTGAACCCAAACCCCTGTTCTTTCTTCTTTTTCATGAGGTCTTGCTGAAACTCCTCTGGAAGATTTGTAACTCTGTATTTTTGTTTCTTATGAAATATACACCTTTTGTCTTGTCTTCTTTCCCTTAGATCTCCCAGTGTGTAAGGTCAGTGGCTTGCCCACACTGTAGAGTTATGAATCCATGCTCTTGAGAAACAGCCAAAGTTCACACGGCATTTCATTTGTGTTCCACATTTCCAAAATGGAGTTAAATATAGATCTTTCTGGCCTACTCCAAGGACTGTTGTGGGGACCACCTAAAATTTCCTGAGATGATGAACACAGAACATTTTACAAACTAAAAAGCACTACAAAGCACCACACACTTAACTCAATTCTAATATTGTTGGAGATAGAAAAAAGGAGACACGGTCCCTGCTGTCAAAGAGATTGCTTTCTAGGAAGAGTCTGATATGCAAAAAGAAAATGATCTCAGTGTAAAGGGAAGCATATGACCACTGCAGAATGACCACACTACCAAGATAGGTGAATGGGGTGGCCAAGCGTGTCTCTCATGAAGATCAGGGAAAGCATGTCTGGTGCTGGAAGATGGGCTGGACTGAAGACAAAACCTTGTAGGATAAGACAGGAGACAGATATTCCAGGCAATGGGTCAGCACAGGGATAATTCTGATTTATTGAATGAATTAGTGCTTAGAAGGACTCTGCCCTATCTAAGGCAACCCCATAAAGCAACCCACATAGGCTTCTCTAATGATTTTCAAGGCCCAGCTAAGAACCATCTTCTCCTAAAACTCTCCCTTGACTTTACTTTCCTACATCCTACTCCACCAGAATTTTTATAAAACTTTTGGCATTCACTGTGCACATTTTTTTCTTTTTCTTTTAAAAAGTTAATTATTATGGATACGTATCATTTATTGTGTTTTATTTCAACAACCTTTCAAGGTGGATATTGTCATTCCCATTTTAGAGACCAAAACAACTGAGATATAGAATGGTTAAATAACTGCATCAAAGTCAAACAACCTAGGGTATGTTGTAGCAGGGCTTTGAACTCCTGGACTTATGCACACAACAAGGAAAGTGCTCTCTCCCTATGGGCTGAAGCATGAGACTAGGTGGGAATTCCATGGTCAGTTGGAGTGGGGGCTCAGTCAGTCCTTGTCATAAGATGATGATCTGTGCCATTAGTGGAAAGGTCAGTTTTATTTCTTTTCCAGGTAATGGCTTCTGATGCTAGAGAGGGGATTTTATGCCCCATCCCATTCTCGAGTGCCCCCTGCAAGTCTCATCATGCCCCATCCCCACTCCCTGCCCTCCAGTCACAGGACAGCTTTCAAAACAGTGAAGCTTGACTTTGGGCTTAAGAATAAGTCAAAAGTATGGATTCATGTCTGATTCCTCTTAGATCCCTGTTGGGCCTAGTATAGCATTGTCACATACTAGAGAGCCAATTAAAATTTGATAAATGGAAAGATAGATGGATGGATGAGTAAATGAGTGAAGTTTAGGTCTCAGCAGTATGGTTACTTTGCTATGAATGCACCTTTACTGGGTCAGCAGCCACCTGCACCACACCCTAGCTTGGATCCAGTATAACCATGAACCCAGATCAAAACTTACCCCCTCCAGGAAGGCCTTCTGATCCACCTCGGACTCTCTCTAACCAGTCTCATTTGTTACCATTGTTTCCCTGGAACCTTTCTCTCCTCCACACCCTCCTTCTGTTCCCTTTAAACACTTTGCTCCAGTCTTACTGAACTACTGCAAGTTTTCCATGAGCCCTTTGGGATGCTTCTTTTTTGGGCTGGACCACTCTGCTCACTCCCTCTGTCTCTGTCTCTGTCTCTGTCTCTGTCTCGTCCCTTTCACCAGGTAAGTTTGACTTTTCCTTTAGTCTCGGTTTGGAGGCCTTCCAGGATTGATCTCGTCCTGCATCTGAGTTAGATGTTGTTTTTCTGAACTTCCAGGACCCAAGGACTTCCTGCCCCTAATTGCCTATATGACCCATTCATTTTCCCAGTTAAACTGTCAACACCTTCAGAGCAGGGAACTGAATTTAATCCATGGTTAGGCTCCCAATAACTAAGACAATGCCTGACCCTCAGAGCTCAAATCTACCTTTTGAAGTAATGTATGAGTAAATAAATGGATGAATAGAACCAAACTGTGTGTATGTGCGAGTGTGAGTGGGTAATGCCTTGTCACAGAGATGCGGCTCTCAAGACATGAAAGTGACTGAGTAAGAAGATATGAAAGATGCTTATGAGGCATCCATATAATTTTAATGGGCCTTTTATGTATCCTACTTCATTAATAAAGGGAAGAATGGAGTGCACCAGCATCTTTTATCTCCCATCTGTATTCAAATACAACAGAATTTCCCCTCAATAAAATTTCAGGGTAAATTAATGATTTTCATTTTCTCAGAAAACCCATTTTTCCCTGAATGGATAGACTGCTGACCCAATGCATACATATGATTTCCTGCTTAATGAGGGCACTGGCTGATACAGTGCACTGCAAAATAACTGCGGGTCTTGTCATGAACCTGTGAGCTGTGGGAGGAGTAGGTAAATCCTCTCATAAGGGCAGATGTGGCACCAAGATTCAGGTGCTCCTGGTTCAGGGTCATCCCTCCTTACTCCCAGTCAGCCCATGGTGGCTGTGGGCTCAGTTTGGCCTGTTGGATGACTGTCTTCTCTGCTGTCTCTCAGCTGTGGGTGGCTTGGTCTTGACACAGAGGACAATGGCCTGGAGGGCTTTCCTGTGTAGGTTTTTATAAGGGGTTTTTCCTGTGTAGGTTTTGAATCATCCTTTGAAGCTCTTGTGGACTGAATGGTTGTATGCCTTCAAAATTCATATGCTGAAATCCTAACCCTGTTCTTAATCGCCAATATGATAGTATTAGGAGGTGGGCCCTTTGAGAGGTGATGAGATCATGAGGGTGGGGGCCTAATGAATGGGATTAGTGTCCTTATGAAAGGGACCCCGAGAGCTTTCTTTCTGACACATAGGATACAATAAAAAGTCAGCAGTCTGCAACTCGGAAAAGGGCCCTCACTAGAGCCAACCAAGCTGGCACCCTGATCTAGGACTTCCAGCCTCCAGTGCTTTGAGAAAACAATTTTCTCTTATATAAGCCACTCAGTCTATGGCATTTTGTTATAGCAGACTGAACTAACCAAGAGGGCATCACTAAGTTTAATGAATGTGTTTCTGGAAGACACAGAGGAAAGGGAGAAGTGGGTTGAGGACAGGACTGGGCACAGACACCTATCAGAGAAGGGCAACAAAGGGCTGCCCACAGAGTGCTGGGTTCTCTGGAGACAAGATCAGAAGCACTTTACCCATATAGGAGATGAGAATTTGTGAGTGGCCCACAGAGAAATACAGCAAAGTCCAGGGTTCCTGGAGGTCACCTTTGGCCAGAAGAGGAACCTTAGCAGGGGCTATGCTAAGGAACCCCTCCAAATACCACGCAGGGTCCTGGTTTCATTCTACCTTGACCTCAGAGCTACATTCAATGAGCTGGGGGTGAGGTAGAGAAATAGGGCCTGTGGCCAAACCATCCTGTGGCCAGTAATTCCGCTGTTGTTAACACCCAGCAGTTAACAAATGCTGACTGTGGGCCAGTTTTACACAGTTTCCAGCAGGAATAAATGAAACCAATTATAGAGTCTATTTATAGAAGTGTGGTGTATTAATAGTCAGGGAGTTACCACCCTTAACTCTAGGGAGCCCAGGTTGGTGACAATTACTGGAGCCTGGAGGGAGACACCTGTGTGGAGGGGGCATTTTGACAGTTGCTGTGATTATAGGTTGAGGGATGTAGCCAGCCTGAGGTCACCCTGGAAAGAGAGAACTAGGACAAGGAATACCCCTTGGATTTCTGTTCCATGTGTGCCATTGGCTAGACCCCAAGAGAAGTCAGAGGGCAAGGGACTCCATTAATATAGTTCATGTAGGTAAGTCTCTTGCAGTGTAAACCAAGCAAAGCAGAGAAGGATACAGGGCAGATCTGAGGGGGAGATGCAAAATAGTCCACATGTATGCACTATCTCATCTAATCTTCACAGAAATCTAGCCAAGAGAGTATTGTATGCCCACTTTACAGATAAGAAAACTGTGGTACAGAAGGAGTAAATAACTTACACGAATATACACAGTAAATTGTGGACCAGGCTTTGAACATAGGCAGACCTCCTCTGGAGCTTGACCACGTAGCCACTACTTGAAGATAAAAAAAATCAGACTGTTGCAGGTATTACTTTTAGGGGACACAACATGTCCTAGTCCATTTTGTGTTGCTATAATAGAATTCCTGAGGCTAAATGATTTATAAAGAAAAGAGGGCTATTTAGCTCATGGTTCTGGTGGCTGGAGAGTACAAAAATGGACATTTGCATCTGCTGGGGGCCTCATGGTGCTTCAATTCATGACAGAAAGTGGAAAGGGAGTGGGCATGTGCAGAGATTACATGGTGAGAGAGGAAGCAAGAGAGAAACTGAGGAAGGCAGACTCTTTTTAACAACCTGCTCTCATAGGAACTAATCCATTTCCATGAGAATGAGAACTCACTCACTCCCTAGGAAGGACATTAATCTATTCATGAGGGATCTGCCCTCATGACCCAAACACCTCTCACTAGGTCACAGCTCCCAACACCACCACATTGGGGATCAAATTTCAGCATGATTTTTGGCAGGGACAAACCACATTCGAACCATTGCACAATGTTTAATTTTCTCTTCATTTCTGAATAACATGTTTTTGAACATGCCAGCCTTGTCTCAAAGGAGTTTGTGTCTGCCTTTGTCTGGGCCTGGCTCTCCAGGGGCTGGAGGTGGGCAGGTATGCATGTACAAGCTGTCCTTCTGGTTTAGAATCCTGGTGGGAACTAGGGTTCTGTGCTGTTCCTGTTGGGGCACATGGTAAGAATAGACACAACAGATGAAAGTCAAGTGGAGTGAAGAGAACTGGAAATCATGACATGGAATTTCCCTAACTGTGACACTCATTGATTGGTAGTAACTGGTTATAGTGGATTCTACAGTGCGCCACTATTCCCCTTCAGATCTGCGGGACAAAGGGGCCTCAATCCTATAACTGCAAGGACCTGAATTCTGCCAAACACCTGAGTGAACTTGAGCCTTCTGGATCATTCAGATAAGAATGCAGCCCAGACACCTTGATTTCAGCCTTGTGAGACTAAGCAGAGAACCCAGCCAAGCCCAACCAGACCTCCGAACTATAGAACTGTGACTTAATAAATATGTGCTCCTTAAGCTTCTAAGTTTGTGCACCAACAATTTCTTATGCATCAATTGAAAACTAATATACGGTACAAGTGGCTCATTCCTCCAGCTGCCTGCAGTGCTCAGAACCGTGTCTCTTTCCAGAAATCATTCTGGACTGAAGGAAGCTGCCTTGGCCAAGTTTTGGCCTCTTACTTGTAGGGATTCTGCACCTGATGATGAACTAATATAGGAATGCAAAGTCTTGAGCCCCTGACCTCAATTTGGAACAACTTTGAAAGGCCGTCTTAGCATTTGAGCTGCCTGTAGGATGGTCTGAAGCCTCTGCTACATCAGTCTAACATTTCTCTCTTCTCCCTCTGCTTCTCTCAGTCTCTCGCAGGGGATCTTCATGAGAGCATGTCCCAGTGACCTTTCTGCATGAAAATCTCCATTGCAGAGTCTTTACCCATGGAACCAGACTGAAGACAAAATGCTGGATGAGGGTGGAATGTTGGTGGAGAAGCAAGATAAGTCCAGTCCCATGGGACTCCAGCTGGGGATAGCAGACTCCTACAAGAAACAGTACAATAATATCAGGCACCACGTGACAAAGGGACAGCATTTCTCCCAGACTTCAAGTGACCATGTGTTTCAGTTATCCCAGGACGAACTTTTTTTATACCTATTTTCCTGGTGGTTATGATTAAGTATTCCAGTTTGTATGACAAATTACATGGTCAGCATCCCTAGGTTCCATATGGGTTACGAGGGTGCAGAGGATACAGAGGCTGATGCGGGCTGGGGTGGAGTGTGTACAGTAGGCTACAGCAGGTGGCCTCTGAGCTGGACCATGAGCGATGAGCAGAAATTGTGTCACGTGGAGGTTCCCGGTATCCCTGCAGGTGGAAGGTGGGAAAGCATGGACAGAAAAGGAAAGCTAAGAATACACGTATGTGGGGGGATGTGGGGAGTAGCAGGAGGAGGAGGAGGAGGAGGAGACTTTCATTATTGGAATGACATAAGGAGCGTGTTAATGGGTGTCAGTTTGTGAATATTTAAAGCAAGGAAATCGGCACACTGGTCATAGAGGAGATAAGTGCCCACAGACAGAATTATGTGACACATCCTTATAAGTCTTAGGGAAAATAAAAAGGAGAAAGGGAACAGATGGCTTGCCTCCCACTGCCTGAGGCCAGACCACTTTGCTTCTCTGGGCAACACTATCCTTTTGTCTCTAACCCAGTTTGTTTGACGCATCTGCAGATTGATGATAAAAATCACAGTACTGATGCTGGTGACCATTGCTTACCTTTGCAGCTCTTGGTGCTTTTCAGAGTGGTTTCCCACTCATTAGTGCATTTCGTAGAATCCAACGATTCTCTTTTGTCTTCATCATTGTTCTATGTAAAAGGCAAAGCGGGAAGTATTTTTCTCATTTAACTGAAGAGATAAAGTTATTGGTTACAAGAATTCTCAAGGGGAATGGGTGTGGAGCTCACAGTAGAACCTGAGTGTGGTGGCTCCTGGAGCATTGGTCTTCCCACCGCATTGTGAAAAAAAGATAATGGTGGATCTTTGCCCACCAGTCGCCTGATAAACCCATCAATGCATTGCTCCTTCTTTTGGTTTCCCTTTCTGGAATTTGGGTGCTCAGTAGACCCTTCATTGAATGGTACCCCCAGTCCTCACAGATGCACACAAGAAAGCTTACTTAACTGTATGCTGAAAGATTTTTTTGGAGCTGCAGGGAGACTCCCTTTGGAGGAAACAATGTTATTTCTTTCCAGCTTGGATAAAAGCATTACAATGGGAAGAGTTTTACTGAATGTCTTCTATATACTTAACTTCCAATTTTTAGAACTCTACAAAGGAAGGAAAGTGAAGCTTGCATAAAGAAAATGGATAATTGGATTTAGAGTGATGTAATCCCTTGCCTAGGGCCACAGATGGTAATGGTCATGCCAAGGTTTGAACCACTCCTGCCCATCTCCACATTCAACACCGCATTCGACACCTTTTCTACTGAGCCAGTTTGGCATTCTGGACTCTAGCAGTCTCAGTGGGAATTAAGGTAAGCATCTCCAGATCTGTGATTCTTTTTGCAGACTAAGACCTCTCTGAAGATATATTATTTCAGCCACAGAACTTCTCCCTGGAAAATGCACATTTACCCAATATTTTGCATAAAATTTCAAGGGCTAATGGACTGCTAAAGCTGCTCTGTAGTCTCCAGGTTAGGAACTCTTGCCCTAGGGGAGGACAAAACTCAGGAAAACAGGAGCAGAGAAGTTTTAGTAGCTCATCATGGCCACCTGGAGTGCCTCATTTTTAAAGCTCATCTCTGCTGGGGCTTAAAGGGTTTGGGGGTTTGTCTTAATAAAAAAAAAGGTCATTACCTAAAAGGCTATTACAGCAGCAGGGGAGAAGGCTGAGCCAGTCACTGGACAGAGTGGAAATCCACTGTTCTTTGCAGCAAACCCAAGCTCTGGAGAAGTCTCAACCAGGGCCACTAGAATTTTTTTACTTCGGAGAATGAAATTTTCAGCAATAATGAGGATTGGACATTCTCTACATCTCATGCACCCTTCCTCTATCCCCCTCTTTAGACTGGCTGTCTGAAAGCAGTCAACTTAAAGTCCAATTTTTCTTGGATGAGGCTTATGTCCCAAGGCTGCGTCAAGATGACGAAATACATCAAATCAAAAACCAGTGGAGAGGGCTTTTTAGGACATCTTCACATCTGACTTGGATCAATTTTTAAGATGGCCAGGAAAAAAATGTATCTGACGGTAAAGAGTCTACTGATGTCCAGACACAATTTCAAGAACGGATTTTTAAATATGGATAATTTATATATTTCTATAGTGCCTCCCTCTTGCCCCTTTCTCTGGTAGTATGGCTTCATCTCATTCATTCCAGCCTTCCACCCCAATGTATCTCCCGCTGCTTCTGAGCAAGCATCCTAGGTCTCATTCAGGCCCATTCTTCTACGCTGCATTTGAAAATATCATCCCCTAATCAGCTAGAGCTCTCCTGCTCTTCTGCCAATCAACCCCCATCCATTCAGTGTTGGGAGGAAGGAGAGGGTAGTGGCAACCTGTGGATCTGATGTGACATCTGCTTTCCACCTCCCTGAGCCTTGTTTGCAATAGGAGATGACAAGTCCTTATCTTGTAGAATTACTAAAATTAAAGGACATAATGTATGGAAAACAATTGGCATTAATAACTGCTCTCAGCTTCCTTCCTCAAGGCCAGAACAAGTATGCCTCCTTCAGAAGGTCTTCCTGGAAGCCTAGTCCAGAATTTATTTCTCCCTCTGTTTTTGTCTGCTTGGATAACCATAACAAAACACCACATCTGGGGTGGCTTAAATAACATAAATTTATTTTCTCAAAGTTCTGGAGGCTAGACATCTCAGATCAAGGTCCAACAGGTTTCTGGTGAGGGCTCTTTTCCTGGCTTGCTTTCTTGCCGTGTCCTCACATGGAAAGAGAAAAAAAAAAGACCAAAAGGAAAGAGAAAAAGAGGGAACTCTCTGGTGTCTCTTCTTATACAGACACTAATCCTATCAGATCAGGGCCCTGCCTTTATGATCTCATTTTATGACTCAATTACTTCCTTATTCCAAATATAGCCATGCTCAGGGTTAGGGCTTCAACATATGAACTTTAGAGTGGTCCATAACGTGCTCCAATGTAGAGCTTCCTTGGCACTTACAGCAAACGCCCTCACATTTTAATATTGAAATATCTCCCAATGTCTCCTGGTGTGAAACATGTGATTCCAGCTAAGGCACTAAGCCTCTGAGGACAGAGGCTTCTTTCTCCTTTTAATGCCTGACTAGCATGAGACAGGGCACTTTTTAGGCTTAGTAAATACCAGTTAATACACTGGCTGGTTGCCTTACGGATATGAAGCTAATCAATGTGATCTCTGTTTTATGAAATTGTGGGATGTCATGAGGGGATTATTCAGGATTGTCTTGATTATGCATCAGTAACAAATAATTCCCAAATCTCAGTGACTTAACACAACAAAATGTTCTTTCACCTCATGCTACGTAGTCATTGCAAGTCATTGAAGGGAGGAGGGAGGATTGCTGTAGTCATCCAGGCACCCAGGGAGCTGCTGTCTCAGACGTTGGTTGCTGAGCTGGAGAGATCAGAGAGCACCCTAGGGCCTGGCGTTAATAATCCTGTGTTTACAGGCCACAATTCACTGGCCAGAACTAGCTGCATGACCCCATCTAACCACTAGGGAGGGACAGGAAAGGTAATCCTACCATGTTTTCAGAAGGCAGAGAGCTGGAAACATTTAATGAATACACTCATGACCACCGCAGTGGAGACAGAGATGATCAGTTTTCCAGGAAGAAGACAAGTTGACAATCATTTCACAATATTTATCTTTTCTACCACCAGGACACTGCCTTCAGTCTTCTTCTACTCCTTTTCCAGGCAGAATCATCCAAGAAGCTTCACACTGTCTGTGAAGCCTAGATTGGTAGCTCAGAGTGACAGCTCTGTGCCATTTGGAAGGACCCTTACTTTGTGTCTAATCCAGGGACTTGCATAATGACCCTGAGACTTTCCTGGGAGAGGTTGCATGGGGATGTCTGCAGGGAGGGCCATAGGAAAGGTTTTGGTCAAACCCTAGATCCTCCCTTTGTTTCCTCTCTGTCTGACTTGTATGTGGAACCTCTTTGCCATGTTTCTTTTGGAAATCATAATAATGCTACAGAAAGAATTTGAAAACCCTGAATATGTCTAATCATATAGACAGACATCCACACATAGATAACTGCAACATTGTTTCCAAAACCCAAAGCCAGGCTTTATGGACTGAATCAATACCTGCCTGTGCACGGTGTGGCCCAGTGTCTCCCCTCCACGGGAGGACACTCGATGGGATCTTGGTAATCGTTCTTCGAGCTGGATTCAGGACGCCCTCCTGGCCTGGGGGCCATACGCGCTGCCCCCTGAGCTGCCTCATCTCCGATCCAGCAGTGAAGCCGCCCAGTAGCAGCATCAATGGAGATGCCCCTTCTCTGCTGTAAGTCCAGTCCTTGGCTTGTTTGGACCAATATATTATGGAAAGGAGGAATTAGAATATTTTTGTCTGCTGTGTCTTCAAGGAGGAACTAGAATATTTTTATCTGCTGTGTCTCCAAAATCAGAGAGTCCAAAAATGCTTAGGGTCTTTTTAAAGTTGTTTTCCTTTTGTTCCTTTTTTTAAAAAAAATCATCTTTTTGAGCAGACCGAGGACTGATGAGCTGTCCCCAAACTGCAGCACTTACTCCATGCAAATGCGGGACAGTGACAAAGACCTTGATTACAGCTTCGCTTGCTTTATGCAAGACTCCAGAAGCCAGTTAAAGCAACAGTAAACATGAGTAATTGACTCCAACAAGTGGTGGTGGGCTGGTGGGGCTGTCTGGCAGGCCATCTGCATGTGACACTCTTCCTGGCGTTGGGCATTGCTGGCTCTAGGCTGGTAAAGGCGCCCTCAGTAGCTCCATGGATGCCGCCCCCACACTGAACCTCTTCCCTTCCTGCTGCTTGAGGTCTGAAATACTAGTGTTACTATTTCATTCCTTAGGTTTTATTAATTTATTTCAGATTGACAGAGAAGATTGTCAGTATTTACTGTGTGCAACATGGGGCTTTGAGGCATATATACATTCATCCCTTAGGTTTTGAGTTCAGTCCTTGCTGAAATGCCTGTCTTACCAGGAGGGCTTCCTGGCCAAGCTGTCATCATGTGTGACCTCTTCGGTGAGAATGAGGGTGGGAAAGCAAGTGTCCCCATGGATGGAAGGAGTGGGGGAACTGCGAGTTGGGGCACGGGCTGGGGGTGAGTGTGCGGAATGAATGGGCTATGCGAGGTTAACTTTAAATGATGAAAACCCTTGACTTTGGGGTCACCGACCCCCATTCTTTTGGTGGGAGAACAGCAGGAAAGTTGCAACTCCTTTGTCAAAATCTATTTGTGCTAATCTCAGGAATCTTACTGAGTGAAGCCTGCGGGGTAAAGAACGAGAGGGTAGGTGCACCTGGAATCCTCACCACCAAAGACATTAATTCATTAATTTAATTAAACACACGACCAAACAGCAGCCATACCACATATATCTTCCCTAATGAAAGTATCTAAAACCCACTGCGAATTCTCTTGATTTATTATTAAATCAAATTATGCAACTGAGTCAGTAGAGGTGAAAGAAGCACCTGTGCAGAGAGGAGGGGTACCCCAGCTTTAAGACTAGGCCAGTCAAGCTGGGAAAATTTAAAAACTGGTTGATTAAGTGTAATATCAGAAAGACAGGGAGCTAGAAAATGGGTAACAAGGGCCTGGGGCCGAGGACTGCACCGGTTTGCTTGTCTCAGGGAGCCAGCCCCTTGCTACTGCCTGGCATAGAACAGAACTGGTCATGACTTTTCCTACGTATGAAAGTGTGCACATTAACATGAAAAAGTGAGTGGTGACAGTGGCGGCAGCATGGCGTGGTGTCAAGGGCTCCCTGATGTCCAAGCACCGCAGATGCCCTTTTTGTTTTTTAGCCCAAGGCTTCACCAATAAGAGTACTAAGTTTACAAGAAATAGATTTTAAGAAAAGACTTAAGATTAATTTACTATTCAGCTGCCAAAATAACTGGGCCTAGTGACTGCAAAAAACTATGTTGGATACACAGGGGTTCTCGAGAAATGTTTGCCAAATGAGTGGCTTGCCTGGCGTCATCCATTAATGTGTCATATGTATTTTTTTGCCAATAACTTGTCACTGATGAAAGGGACCTTATGGACTTGGAGCCTAGGTGGGGTGCTTTGACAAAGAACCCAAGGGGAGGGAGAACCTGAGCCACTTCCTAGAGAAACTAGGGCCGAGTCTGAGGCCAAGTGGTGCGAGGAGAGAGCTGCGGCTTCAGAGATGAGGTGTGTTGACCTTCTAAGCCTCTTTCCCTCTGAGCCTCTCACAACCTCAGCATCCTGGAATTCAGTGGTGGGCAAATAGACAGTCTGCTTTTTCCCTGGTCCTTCTCCCTCCAGACCATGGAGACATCTGCATTTTTGTATTAAATTTCAGCAGGAAGCTGGCCTTCCTAATGTGGCATGAAAACCTGTGCTCTTGAGTGATGTGAGCTTTATAGAATTTTCTGAGCCGTGGCCTTGTCAAAAGGCCCCGGAGCAGCTTCCTGGCTTCCTCCAGCCCATGTGTGGTGTGGACCAACAGTGCAATTCATAAGCCACAGCCCAATTCCCCACTGAATCCAGAGAAATGCTTCAATTATATAATAGCTCCACCTTACAAATGTTCAAGTTATCTCAAAATAATTATAAAATAATAATTCCTGCGGCCTTGTTACTATTATTATTATTTCACTGCTGAGGCACTGAGTATTTTTGGAGTCCTGCCTACTGAGTCTGCCCGTCTCTGCCCACTTCCTCACTCAAACCCCAGCTCTTTACCCCTGTGCCTATATTCCTGTGACCTACACCTTTGAAAGAAGCATTTACTGGAGAAGGGGAGATTTTCTGGCAACTGTTTTTATTGCACAATTGATTATATTAATAATCTTATGCCCACATCATTTCAGTGACCATGATTAGTCTTTTCCTCCTGACTTATCTTTCACTCAGATACCCTTCACCATATTCTTCACATGATAAGAATTGAGAAACATCTGTTTCCCTACTCCCAAATCAATTGCAACACCAAGATTGGACTTAGAGACCTAGAGCCTTCTGTTATCTGCATGAGCTGAACCTAAAGTTATTGCCAGTCAATGGAAGTTATAAGTGAATACAATGCTCTTTCCAGGGAATTCGAACTTCAAAACAATACCCTCTAGGCCACTCTTCTAACTGGGTTGCAATGCCCAACTCTTCCTATAGTTTCCACTACTCTTTATTACATTTCCTTGTGGGTTTTGATGAGATCTAAGATTATTTGAGATTTACCTTGTAATAAATGTCCTTTAAGAGATGCGTGCATTTTCACTGGGGTGAGGCATTCTGTCTCCTATTCACTGACACATAAACAAAGATTGATTTGCTTTACAAATATTGGTGGGTGTGTGGCACAGAGCAGGCTCTGGGGGCACACTCTGGACACGAATGATGATGGGGGTAGGAAAGGGAGAAGGCAAGAGCGCTGGAAGAGAAGGCCACCTATGGCAGCATTCTGCAGGAGGGCCGAGGGAAGCTTTGTAAGGGGATTTAACAAATAATATTTAAGCAACAACTAGGTGCCAGGCACTCTTTTAAGGGCTGAGTATATTGTAGTGAACAAAACACAGTGTTTTACTGCTTGAAGTTTACATTCAAGTTAGAGGAGAAAGATAATTGAGGAATAAACAAGTGATGCACTGATGAAATAAAACAGACAGATGATAGGCAGAGCTGGGCGAGACAGCTTTTCTTACAATGTGTGTGCCTCTTTCATACACTGTGTTTCTCTGCCTCCGTATTTGCTCTATGCTTTATGTCACCCCAAACCAGGGGGAAACAATTTTGTGTGATGATAATAGCAACTATGGCCAATGCTAACACTGCCACTGCTCCCACTGCCAACACCAGGCACCAATGCCATTGCCCATATAAGACAGAGGTTCTGGAAAGATCATAGGCTCCATGTGGCCAGTTTGATTGCGTCGAACAGTGCTTCTTAGCTATGTAACTTGGCCACGGTTTCTTAACATTGAGCCTCAGTTACTTGGAAAATGGGGACAAAAATAACACCTTTTCAGGTCGTAGTCAGGATAAGATGATACCCTGCAGGTAAGGCAAGTTCTCACTCATAGCAGATGAAAGGAATTCAGCCAATGGTAGCTCCCGTCTCCATCTCCTTTCTATGTCTCCAGCCCATATGTTGATAAAAATGTTCAGTTGAAAGGGCTGAGAATCAAACCACTAGGAATCTCTCTCATATTGACCCTACACAATAACTTAGGGTCTTTGATCATGGTAGGCAGGTTTGGAGTCCATGCAAGTATAGTACCAATTTCTCCATGTTTATATGTCTTTTTCCATAAGCTCGCCACCTCAGGAAGATCACTAAAATGATTATTGTATATGGGATGGGCCAATTTGGTAAGTATATGTCAATTTCAGGTGGAATTAAATTGCCAAATACAGGATAAGGTTGAACAAAATAGTTGTAATCAGAAAGGATACAGGTTATAGACTGAGGTGAGATGAGCTGGAATGGAATCGAGTGAGAGAGAGTGAAGTGGGCTGGGGTGGTTTGGAATGAAACAGGATCAGGGAAGCTTGGGAACAAAATAATATGTAAGAGAACTGGGTTGATGCCGGGTGAACAGGAGTGTTAATCAAAGAGCTGATGCATTTCTTAGTTTCTTTACTCTTCTTGGTCTTTTTTTTTCTGCAGAGAATCTGAACATAACTGTAGTGATCTCCGTGTGTTTAGTGCAACCGGATGCCAGTGTTGACAGCAACTTAGTGCTGTTACCGAGGGATTTGTGCTGCCTCTTTAATGTAACTCTTCTGTGGTGGCTTTATGGCCCTGCTGTCTGACTTAATATCCACAGCTTGCTGTTTGGCACTTGAGTCTCTCTTTGTCCCAAAGGCACAAGGAATGGGAAGGAGATAGGGGACCTCTGCATGAGACAGCTGTGTCTGTTCCTGGGGAGGGTCTGGGCTAGGGCCTAGAGGCCATTTCACCCTTAGATTTTTAACAACTTCCTGATCCAATTGGGTAGTTTTCTCAAGGGAATGCTTTGTGCAGCATCTATACGAGCTAAAAGAACTGTGATATCTGTGGGTCCCTGAAGAGCACAACTTCTCTTGCCGACACTCTGACTCTCTAAATGTTGATATATTCAGACCTCCTCCTCCTGTCCTCCAGCTCCAGAGGGGGCTACACCATACCCCAGAGTCTCTTAACACGTGAATGTTATGTGGCACCTCCAGGAGCGGTTCTGGCTGACAATTATTTAGCCATTTTTATTTTCGTGCTCTAACCTTGTCTGAGCATCATCTGGGATTGCAGTTACCATGCAGTTGGGAGCTACTATTCCTAGGCCTGGGCTTGCCTGGGAATCATTTCTACCTGTGGGCTCCTAAGGGGAATGTTGTGAATTTATGTGTGTGATATAAGAGAAGAGTATGGGTTTGGGAGCCAGACAGACTTGTGGGCAGTGCCAGGACTATGGTGAAGCAAGACACTCACTCCTAGATTCATTCAGGTGCAAAGCCAGCACCTGACACTCAGACCTCCTGCAACTTTACAACTCGGGTGCTTCACTTACCTAACCTAGTCTCAGCTCTGTTTGCAGGGTTCAAATCCTTGCTCAGCTAGTTCCTATCTGGGGCTTTAGGTGAGTTATTCAACTTGACTGAGACTCATTTTTCTCATCTTTGAAATAGGCAGCCTAACGCTTACATTTCAGAGTTCTAGCTAGGATTGGGTGAGGTACATAAGTTGGACACCAGGTAGAGGAGATGCTTATAGAACAATATCTCTCTACCCCTAGCATACACTCCCTTCCTGAAACAAGTGACAAGACGAAGCAGACAATCAGACAACAATAAAGACCCGAGTGCAGTGGATAAAGGCTACAGTTAGTTCTCTCATGGAGACTGTGAATTGAGTCCCAGGTGATCTGTCAGATTTCAGTAGATCTTTCACACGTAGTAGGAACCAAGGGTCCCCAAAGCTGGACTGGGATATGGCATCAAGATCCCAGGGATTCAGTGCCTCGCTGCGTCTCCAGAGCAAACCCTCCACCTCTCTTCCCAGAACGGGCAACAAGGGTATAATAGTGAGAAGTAAAGTGTGTCTGTGATGCTGCCAGCTTCACCTCTAAGTTGATGATTCTAAAGACATGATTGCTGATGGTCCTCCCAAAGGTATCTAAAGACATCACATATAAAGGACTATGTTTGATGGAAATCACTCACAGTAAGGTTAATGTGAGCCTTTCCCCAAGGCTCTTACCCTGTCTGCCATGTCCTCCCCATTCTGCTCCTTCCACATCCTACCTTCTCCTCAAAGTCCATCTTATGCTCCTCCTATTTAAAGTTCTCTGAGTCACTCCAGCTCACCTTCATCACTTCGCCCATTCTGCTTCAGGGGATAGTCATCTTAAGTCCTTCTGGGGCTGGGGTTAGAACAGAGCTGGGACCTAAGATGTGGCACCAACGGTGTGATAGGCACTGTGTTAGGCTCTGATCTCTGTCTCCTCTGATGTCATTGAGGGTGTTGTGAACTTCTCCTGCAGCTGGAGCTCACTCAATGGAAGCAAAGAACATCAGAACCAGGGCAGCTCTTTGGAAGCAAGTGACATCCAAGGTCACACAGTGCCTTAATAACAAAATCTAGGCTGGATCCCATCTCCTCCTAATCAAGTCCTCTTTCCATGATTACTTCATAATTGTCACTTAATTATGTGTCGCTGCCCTGAAAATATCCACTGCATGGCCAGGTAACTGCAGACCTCCTCCAACTCACCAGATAGTGATGTACTTGAATGAGAAGACTGAGCTTGATCAATGTTGTATTCCTGTGATGTCCAGCACAATATCTGGTACACAGGAGAGGCTCCTAAAAAGATCACAAACAAAGCCACAAGCACCCAAATACTTATTGACTTGGTTTTACGTGTACCATAGGCATTCACCTTCCAAAAGCCCTTCCTTCTTCAGCAAGAGTTGTGTTATTTAATGGGATTGAATTTCAATGTCAGCAATTATAGGAGTCCAACTGGGTGCAATATTTGGGACCAGAGAGGCCTTTCCCATGCCTTTCATATCCTGTAACACAAACAGCTACCTAACCCTAGTGTTGGAGTCTGAAAAAATCTATGTGACTTAAGTCCAATTAATATTGTCTTAATTATGGCAGTAATAATACCTATCTCCTAGCATAAAAAGATATGATATTATGTTAGTAATATTAAATTTCCCAAGAGTGATAAGACCCTTTAAGATGAGTTAATTTGAAAGTTACTGATATGATTAGAGAACAGAAATAGATATATTTGAAAGTTTCCAAAGGGGCGCACGAATGTCCTTGTGTAGTCAATAAATCAGCAATCCAAGAGATAACATTAGGTTCTGGCTATAGAAAAGTAGGAGGTGGTAGCCTTGTTTTTATACCATACTTAACAAGATAGATCAAGCAAAACATAAGTCCCTTCGTTCCCCAAATTACATTACAAATACATTAGTACAGTAATCTCTCCTTCTTTCCACTTCTTACCATTCATCTTGCATTACTTGTTTCAACCTTGCATTGTACTAACTTACTTAAGAATGTGCCCTGCTCTTCCGTCAGATTTGTAGCCCTTTGAAGGCAAGAGCTTATCTCATATATCTTTGTATGTTCAACTACTAGCATAGTATTGGCATTGAGTTGGTACCCAGTAAGCATTTCTTATAGCTGGAGATTAATTACCAAAAGAGTTAGAACTGTGAACCTTGTTACTTTGGAAGGCTTTCACAAAGGAGGTGGGACTTGACAAGGAATATTACTTGTAGGAGAGAAATAAAAATTGAGGATAAGTAAATAGAGTTGGCTTGTATACGTCATTCGCCAACAGACTCGGCAATTTGGAGTTTATTGTTCAGCATTGGGGAAACATTGGTGACATGGGTGCACTGATGGTGGTAGTTCTAAGTGTTCTAATATTTCTCTGAATATTGTATTAAAATACATAATCGGTTTTCTCTAGGTGGCCCTGTGTCAGCCACCCAGTTGGGTCCACACATTTACCCCTGCTAGCTCAGCTCTGCTCAGTTTTCTAGGAGATTTAAGACTGAAGCAGGAAACATACTTGCAGCCTCCCTGAGGTGTCTTTTCAGTGTGTTTTAGAATTACCTCATCCACCTAGACCTGGAATTGTAGCCTAAGTCATGATGTATGCTGTTACCAGAATATCTTTTGTTATTAGTCATATTCTGTATCCACTGCATCAATGATAACCCTTATTCCAATGCTGTCCCTAAGTTGCAAACCATCTCTAATTTTGTTTTCTTCTATGTCCTTCTCCCTCCAGTCTTAGACCTGGACTTTTCTTTTGCTTCCGTGTCATAATATGAGGCCTGAAATTAACCTGCAATATTAATGCTGCCTTCACATCTTTGAGTCGCATAAGGCCCCAAAGTCTAACCATGAATTTCTCTGCTCTCATCAGAGATGACCCCCACTCAGTGGGAAAGGCTCCCTACTGGGCTAGTTCCCCTATCAACAGGACCAGCTGTACTACACCAGGTCCCCAACCTGATGACCAACCTTGAAATTATTCAAACAAGCCAATTATAACCACCTGTGAAAACTAGGGGTCACCTCATCCTTTTGTTACTACAAAACTTGCCTCCCACAGCTCCAGCTTGTTCACTCTATTCCCAAGTGCAGTGCCTGTGTGGTCCCGCATGGCAGGTGGTGCCCTGCTGCCCCTCACATGTTCAGGGGAGAGGTCAAGGAGGAAAAGCATCGACAAACAGTGCAGGATCCCTCAGAAAATCCCTAACTGCCAAAACCAAGGGCAGACATCTTCATGAGTGTGGAGGAACATGTGGAGGGAGAAAGCAGTGGCAGGGATCGTGTGCTGCAATGTCAAGTACGGTAGAAGGTGGACCTTTGAACCAAGCTGGATCACAGAATTATATCTTTGTAATTTTTTTTGTTTGTTTTTTGGGGTTTTTTTATTGCTTTGTTTTTTTATTTTTTGTGGTTTTTTTTTTTTTTTTTTTTTTGGCTTTCTGTGGTTGTTGGATGTGGCCTAAGAGAAAATTTCCATTTCAGGAAAAAAAGCAAGTAAAGATGATTTAAAAATGCCAAAAGTAAGAAACGGTGGCTCAGTGTTATGGGGTTCAGGAGTCTGAGGTTTAAATTATGGTTTTGCTTCTTAATAGCTGTGTAAACTTGAGCAAGTTACTCTAAACTCCCAAGTTTCAAATGCAAAATGAGGATAAAAAGAATACACGCTCTACCAGTTTGTCGGGAGGTGTAAATGCCAGTCTTGGTGAAGCCCTTAGCAGAGTGCAGGGGATGAGCAGAACACCAAGGAAGAAAATATTTGGACATGGCAGGAAGAGATGACCTGGCTCCTCTGTGGCAGGAGAGGGCCTGTCTTAGGTGAGGCATGAGAATTGTCTTCTGTGAGAGAAGAGATGGAGCTGTGTGGCTTGCAACGTGTGCAGAGGCAAGCTAGGGAGCAGCTGAAGGAGTTGGGACAGTTGCTGACTTACCTGTGAAATGCAGATCAGCTCATCTGTGGCCAGTGGGGTTGGTGTGGGCATGGGTACCCTGGGATGTAGGCTCATGATGGGAATCCTGAGCTGTGAGGAGAATGGGGAGCTGTGGGGCCAGTCCCATGGGCCAGCAGCCAGTGCAGTCACACAGGGTCCCGCCATTGGGGTTTAATGCTTTGCAGTCACCATCTTGAAATTTTTAATAATCTTATCTTTGAATCGTGTCTTGTAAGTGAGTCCAGAGGAAAAATGGAGCACATGCCAGGGGCTTGGAGCCTGGCTCATGTGGGGTTCCCGCCTCCCCAGGGTGGGTTCTCCACCCCCTGTGCCCACTCACTGACCACTACTTCCTGCCACCCTGGCCTAAGCTTGAGTGCAGGAGTCAGGGGTCAGGTACATACTCTGTGCATTGAAGTGAAGTGAGGTTCCAGGTTCTGGTGAGGGTCTGCACTTGCCCTGCAAGTACCCCTCTGCTTGAGGGAACAAGACATTCAATAGCAAGTTAAAAGATATGGGAAAAAGAAAAAGGCTTTTCCCCTGCTATTTGAACAAGGGGACCTGCATTTTCATTTTTGCACTGGGCCCATAAATTCTCTAGCCTGCCCTGGGGAGGAGAGTTGCTTGGAGAAGCAAAGGGCTGCAGGGTAGGCCTTAAGGACGAGCTGGATTGGAGCTCACAAGCTCTTGGTGGGTGGAGCAGGACAGGATGTGGGCTGGTGTGAGAAGGTGAGAATACTGGCCCTTTGCCAGGGCTATGGAACTGTTGGCACTAGCAAAAGAGAAACTCAAATGATTGGAGATTAGATTGGATAGGGAAAGAATTCAAACGAGAAGGAACTATGCGAAGATGCAGGAGGAAACATAGATTTAGAAGGAGCCAGGAACAGAAGTAAGTAGGATCGCTGAAGATTTGACCAGAAACAGAAATGAGAAAGTTCAGAATTTCCAATGTAGAATATTTCCAGAGCAAATTTCCTTACATCTCATTAGTAAAGTTTGTAATTTGCTATTTTTTTCCCCCTTTTGCCCTGCATTTGCAAACAAAACATTGCTCTTGGATTCAAGATTTAGACTTCTGAATCATAGTACAACTCATTTTTTTTGTATAAGTAACATATGTTTGGTGTCTTTAAACACAATTACTTTTGTATAATAAAAGTGTTGATTTGATGATGCGACATTTTCTGCAAGTGTGTTTAAGAGAGTTTATGTTTTCATAAGTTGCAATGAAACTCAATTATGTATGTGTAATAAGGCTTCTGATTGTTACACTTAGACTTTTCTGTATAATGAAGCCAGCAATTAGAATTTGCTTGCTCTATGGCTTATGAAAACACACTTGTTTTGGAGACAAAAGACTCTTAATGAGCCCCCTTTTTTGTTAATTTTTTTTTGTTGTTACAAACCAGTCTATAACTCAAACATATAATTAGATTTCTTAAAGGTTTGGATTTTTGTTGTTATTTTTTTCTCTCTAAACACAAAACAAAGCAAAAAGCAATAACTTTAAGGCACACATCATTTCAAAGCTGTGAATCTTGCCAAGATCTGCAGTTTTACCTTAGAGGCACCTCCAATGCATACTGAGGTCCTGCTTTGCTAAGGAGCTAGAGACCTGGGCATGGCAGCTGTCTAATTTAGTAGAGGAATGTTCTTCTCAACATTGCATAGGAGTTGGTGTGGACCCTATGTAGTTGGGCTCTGATGTTCTGTTTAGTATGGGTCTCAGGGTTAGCCTGCAGCCCTTGCTCAGAAATGGAGACCCACCCGCACTCCCCAGAGGTTGCTACTTGCCTCAGAGTCCTGCTAGTGCTAAGATGGACAAGCCGTTTCCAGCTGATTCTGTGAGTGGCGGCAGAGTTTTCTTGGTGGGCTGTAGAACTTTCCTTGCCTTCTCCCCTCCCATCTCACGGTGCCCTCTTCACTGCTGGTAATTCATTTCACAGCCAGCTGTCGTTTTTTGCAGAAGCCCGTTTCTGTCCTGGTTGCGTGAGATCTGGGGAAGGACTTGTGGGCCTAAACATCCCTAGCCCATGTCAGTTTGAAAGAAAACTTTCTACTTTCACAGGTGTTTTCCTTAAAGCCTGCAATACAAAGGCCTTACCTGTAGAAGTGCTAAACTCTTTTATTATCGATCATGAATATCTTAATGAAAATTTACTTCTATAATTTATAATATCATACTCATTAAGAGAAGGTTTTCAGTGGGATATCAGTATCCAGTGATGAAAACACAGAAAACTGTAGGTATTTCAAGCAGAAGAGGATTTGATACAGGCAATTGGTTACACATATGTTGGAGTGGCTGGTGGAAAACGATGACCGTGTGGTTTTCCCCAGCACTCAGGAAGCAGCGCTTGCACCAAGGTGGCCGGAACTGCACAACAGGCAGATATTGCTGCCATTGAAACCACCGTCCTCTGCTGCCAGCTGGAACCCATGAGCTCACACCCCTGATGCTGACCCCCCCAAGTGATATTGCCAGAGCCTGCAATTGCCCGCAAATCCCTGTGGTTGTTGGCAGAGCCAGGAGAAGCATGACTTCCCCTACCTTCGGCCTTCCCATCCCCAGTGAGTGGCTCTCAGTGGTGGTCTGCAGCTGGCCAGGGATTCTGGGTGATGCAGTTTCCAGGCTCTCAGCCTCTGGGCTAGAGGACAGCAGAGTAGGAGGGGGTCTGAACAGCAGCACACACCATCTGGCTCACTGGGGGCACATGGCAAGTGGGTCAGAAAATACAACCTCACGTGGAGAGGGTGGAACTCCCCGGGGGGGTCCCTGGAAGTTGGATGGGAGCCTATGATGCCACCAGTTAAGACAGGGTCATTGGAATAGTGATTAGGGACCTCAGAGGTCCAGGCTATGCTCTGTGTCAAATTGGCTGGGCCACCTCAGGCAAGTCACTTCACCTTTCTGGGCTTTATTCCTTTGTCTTAAAATGAGGGGTGGAAGTTTAATGATCTCTTAGGACCTTCCGATGGTTAGGATTTCTTGGTATTGTGACAATTAAAAAAAGGAATTCTGGGGCACATATTGTACATATATGGCTATCTCTAAACATAAGAATTCCTCTAAGGCAGAAAGCAATTATTTTAAATGTTGAACATGTGCACGTATGTGTGCTCATGTGTGTATCTGCATGTCTAACTAAGCATACATGCTTCCCTGTGTTGGTGTAGGTGAAAAGGGATGTATGCCAATATGCAAATGTATCCACTAACAGGTATAAAAATGTGTGTACACGGTGGTGGTATGAGGGTATAAGTTGCTGATATCACCTGGCAAAAACACATTTTGAACTTCAGGTTGAAGATAAAATCTAGACTTTAATGTGGTTGGGAGATGGACCTCCTCCTGAAATCCTGACACTGATTATCTTGTCTGCGGGTGTGGGTTGGGCAGTCTGGATCCCAAGGAAGAAATCACTGGCGGCAACTCCCCAGAAACCCCAACCACAGCTGTGGATTTCATGTTCAATCAACTCTCCAAGCAGTGGAGAAGGGAAAACGTAGCTAGGGCATTCTGTCAGGAATTATCAATATAAAAAAAAGACAGGTCAAGTCTGATTGCTGACATTCACAATCTCCAATCCCTAGGAGTATTTCATTCGGCCTCTTCTCAGAGGCAGACTTTTAAATCTTAAACAAAGGATCCAATTAAATTTGATCCAATTTAAATCCATTCAGCTCAGAAACCTTTATTAAATATCTACAATGGGTTGTGCCCTGGGCTAGATAGTGCAGGAGTTACATGTGTGGCTGGCAGGCAGGCACTGTGTTGGCACCATAGATTCACGTTGAAATAGTTGGAATAGACTCCTGGTCCTTGGAATTTTTGGTTTTGGTTTCTTTGTTATTTAATTGCGTGGACTGCATATCTCTTTGAGTGATGCATCGTAACCCCCATGTTTCATATGAGGTGATTTATGTTGAGAATTTCTTATGTGCAAGTACTAAAAAGCCCATCTCATTAAATTCTACCACAATTCTGGAATTTGGATACAAACTTAAAGCTTTTTTACCCAGTAGGCAAAGAAACTAAGTCTCTGATAAGTTAAAGTGACCTGGCCAATGTAGCCACCAGGTTGTCGGCAGGGATATCTAGTCCTTAAGCCCCATGGTCATGGGACTAAGATGTACTGTTTCTGAGCTAAGGCTCAAAGTCAATGATCTAGTCCCAGGTGTTGTGGAATTGCCCAGTTTCAAAGACTTTCTCCAGTTGGCTGCATGGATCTGGAACTCAGAAGACTTAGGTTTTATCCCAGCTTTGCCATTCTTGAGCCACACCCCCGTCCTTGGCCTCCATATCGCATATGTAGAATGAGAGGCTGGATAAGAAATGGTCCACTTGGAAGCTAGGCTTGCATGGGTGCATTTGGTAGCTTTGATTTTCCCTGTCCCATTCCCAGCCTAGTTTTTCCATCCGTCAAACCTGTCTCCTTATCATCTGTTTCACAAGTCATTCCTGTTTTATATTTTCGCCACGTGATTGTATTATTGCCCTGCTTGGAACACTTTCCCTTTCTATTTGCCTGGATTGGACTTATCCCCTGAGCCCTGCCTCTTTCAGGTAGCCTCCAACCTACCTGCCAGAATGCACAGTGCTCTCACGCTCCTCAGAGATCCTTTAGCACAGATTTTTGTCTGAAATGCCCACCTAACACTTTTAAGTGACTGGGCATTTTTATTAGCTTTTCATATAGGCAATTCTTGTCTCCCAGTGTTCGACCCTGAGAAGCTAGGGGCTATGTATGTGTCATCATTTCTTTTGTATCTCCACCGTGCCTGACATGGACCTTGGCACATGGCGGGTGTTACTAACCATCAATTGGTGGAGGAGCTGGGGATGGATCTATGTGCCTTGCTAGTTCAGGGGAGGGAGAGGCCAATGTGAACCAGAAAGGTTAGAAAGGGGTCCCTGGAGAAGAAGGACCCTCTGAATAGAGTTTTGAAGTTTGGAAGAGATTGAGAAAGACAGAGGTGGTTCAGGATGAAGAGTGTAAAAGGCGCAAAATAAAGAGGATGCAGGAAATACAATGTGGTGTTGGGAGAGGCTGTGGGGAGAACTGGCTGGTGGAAACATAGAAGTGCATGAGGCCCGGAGAAGGTGGGTTCAGGATGTGGGGTCCGTGAGAAACAGACTGGCATCAGAGCGTGGTTGATTTAATCCAGAGAGTTACTCAGTGCTTTCTCTGTGCTGGGGAGACAAAGTTGAGAAAGATATAAACTCTGCTTGATTATACAAGAGTTGATAATCAAGGCAAGGGATAAAGGCAAGATCATAGTGAGCTTTCTCACCCAGAAGAATATAATATAATTATGTCAACAGGCAGTTGCTTCTGGGGCTCAGGGCTGGGCTCTGTGGAACCTGGAGTGTGGGGGTTCCAGGAACGCATCCTGAGACAGAGCTTGGCCCAAAGCTCAGCTCCAGCACTTACTGGCTGCCTTACTGTGGGCAAATTCCCTGATTTCTCTGGCCTCTGTTTCATCATCCATAAAATTGGATTAATGGTGGTGTCTAATCATAGGGCTATTGTGAGGATTGAGACTGTGGATGTGAAGTAAAGCACAGTGTCAGTCCCTTGTACGTATGCCATCATTGTTAGCTATTATTAAGTCTTTATTTCAAAGGAAGAGAAGATGAACCATGATTGAAACAAACAATTGTAGATCTCATGAAAATGCCATCTGTGGTGATGGCACTTTGAGCAAATGGTGGCACTTAGCAGGTGGAGACTTGAGGCTGGGCATGCCAGGGACAGCAAATAGCCTGAGAAACTGTGGAGGTAAGGATATCCCTGGTCCCTGGGCGGGGCGGGGGGCAACACATAGTCCAGTTTTCTGGAAACACAGGTGAGTGACAAGGAGAACATGCGATAATTTGGAAAGACAGGTAAGGGCTATGCTGAGCCTTATGTGCCAGGTTGATAAGTTTTTTCTTAGAGGTGCAAGCAGTGGAGTGACTCTGGAAATATGAGGCTGGCAGTGCTGAGGACAGAACCTGGTGGCACCAGGCGTAGGCCCAGGACGGGATCCAGAGCAGTACGACAGCCAGAGGGATTCTCTCCCCCAGGCCTGCAGTGGTTAACCTATTGAGGCAAATTCACTTTTTTTCAAAGTCAGTCTCGGAGAGAGAAAGCCACGTGAATCCAAATATCCGGGCAGCAATCCCCAGCGGCGCCAAAGGTAATGAAACATCAGTATCTGCTGCTCCTATCTGTTATTGCTGATATTCAGATAATGATGCCAATACCCAGCTCGGGAGGGAGGAGGAAATGCTGCTGGGGCAGCTTGTTCTGCTCATCTTCTGGAGGGTTGAGAGGAGGTGGGAAGAGTCAGGCAAAGAAGAAGGTCACCCCAGAAAACCAAGCCCTCTTCCTTATTCTGGCAAAATAAGTCACTCCTGATTTCAAGGAGACATCTGAGAATGCTGGAAGACTCCCCAGCCCTCCAGATGGCTTTGGCTCTTGGACTAATAGCAGTTCCTCATCATGTCTGAATAGTGTTTCATAATTTCAAGTGCTTTTGCATCCAGCACACCCTTCAGTGTTCATCATGAGGACACCTAGACTCAGAAGGCAGTAGGACTCATGCAGGGGACTTGCCCTGCCCCATTTGCCATCTCCAGCTCACATAGCACCCTTGAAGGGATTAGGTTGAGGGGGGGAGCATGGAAGATGGGGTCCTCTCCAGGAGTTCTCTGGTGGATCTGGGATCAGAGCTGGAGGAAGAGGGGCAGAGTGGCAAGCCTGCCTCTCCTGCTCCATCCACGCCTATGGCAGACACTGACAAGGGATGCAACGGGCTTTCCTCTGAGCCCAGAGAAAGCCCCAGGGTCCTTCTCAGAACCATGCTGGGAGTCCACTACTAATTGATCGAAGGAGGCACTCTGGAAAAAATCTATTTGCTCTCTCTGCACTAAGGGATTGTCCAGAGTTTCTCCTTGTTAAACTGTCAATACATGTGGAATGTTAATGTATTAAGCCATTATCAGCCCCTGGCCCCTTAATATGAATTCATTTGCCAGATTGCTGTGTGCAAACCCTCAGAGGAACTGAACTGGGATAGAAGAGTTTGTTTACTAAGGAATGCCAGGCCTTATGGGCCTGCAGTGACCAGCAGTGGCTTCTCTAGCAGACATGTAGATTGCTTAACAATCTTTTGAGAAGACAGATGTATTGTCTATACTGGAGAGGTCACAATATAGAACCTTGGGCAAATCACTTAACCTTGGTAGGTTACATTTTCTCACCTAAAAGATGAAAATAATGGCATCTACTCCACCCACTTACAGAATATCTTCCAGGGTGAAAGGCCTCTAAATGTGTTTTGGATTTTATAAAGTATCGTACAAATGCAGGGTATGATCATCTAGCTACATTAGGAAGAGACAAGCTCTCATTCCTCAAGCTGAATGCACATGAAGGGTAAGGAAGAGAGAGGGAGAAAGGAATTAATATTTATTAGGTTCCCAATTGCCATTAATCTTAAATATATTATCCCGTTTAATTTTCACAACCGCCCTATAAGGTTGATACTATTGAACCCACAGTCTTGCAGATTACATAGCCAGTGTTTTTTGGAGACAAGATTTGAATCCACATGTATTTGGTACTCTTTGGTAGATCAAAATCCATGGCCTCACCTGTGTACACTCTTGCTTTCTCCTTGAGCCAGTGGTTCAAAATGGGAAAGGTCATGAATAGGTAGGTGCCCTGCAACCAGAACCCCTGCAGACAGGTAAGACTGGCCATTGTATCAAAAAGGATTATGTAGTATGAGCACTTATGACCTAAATGATGTATATTCTCAAAACACTAAGCAGTGCAGTGGCACTAATAAGTGCTAATTATCTGAAGTACTTTTAGTTTGGCTTTCATTTGTTTGAGGAGCTGCATGGAGTTTGGAACACCATGATAAAGCAAATACACACACGTGCTGCACACTTTGGATGTGGCTATGTGGGGTTTCATGGTTTAGGGATAGGTGACCCAAGCTAATAACACCTCCATCCTTTCAATGTCCTGGCAATTTCAATGTAATAACTGATTTTTTAATGCACTTGTACCCAACACTTCATATCAAATGTCTTTGGTATACTGGATCAAATAACACGGGACACTTTTTTTGTTCATATACTAGTTAAACACAGTTCCTACCAAAGGCCAAAGCTAGCATTAGGGGAATAAAATGGAATGCGGCATGGAGCTAGCCCATGTCCACTGCCCTGTGGTTTTGCTTTGTGTGGGAGAGAAAGCTAGGAGTAGTTATCCGGGGAGAAAAGGTATTGGGTCCACTTGTCCCTTCTGCAGCAAGGAAGGAGGAATCAGCAGAAAGGGTGTTTCTTCTGCTTCCTTTATTGATGTGCAAGCCTGTAGACTTGTGCTGCAGGGAAGCTGAGAGAAAGAAACTTGAAGGACACAGGAAGGAAGGGAGGAAAACAGCAGTACAAACAAGAAAAGCCAATAGGAGCAGGCTGAGTTGGTAGCTCATAGGCCAGCCTCCAGGTCCAGGAGTTGTTATACTGTACATGGTTGTAGACTTAACATAACAGCAGCACCTTTTCCAGTCATTCAGTAGAGTTCAAAAATGACATTCACAGCTCTCCCAAAGCCGTGGTCCTGGCAGAGGAAGGCCAAGGCGACACTGGGCTGGTCAGGGCATCAGAAGACTCTTTCATGGATGAGATGACTAATCATAAAGAAAAGGGATTCAGTGTGTTCTGTGAGGTCCCAAGGAGCAGAGGTAGAACCCAACCATGGTCACTGAGAAAGGCCTTTTGGCTCATATGATAAATCAAAGCAGAGTTGTCCAAAGATGGAGTATTTTGCTTTTGTCCCTGTACCTGGAGCAGTGACACTGTGGGCTAAGTTTACTGACGTTGTTAAATGACTGGTCCTCAAACCTGACTGCATGTTAGGCTTACCCGGGGAATTTCTTCAAAAATGCAGACTCCTGGCCTCTACCACTATGGATTATGTTTTAGTAGGTGACAGGTTGAGAACTGGAGACTCACGTTTTCAACAAGATTCCTAAGTAATTCTTGTTCACAGAACAACACCTGAAAAAACTTTTTATGAAGAGTATGAAACCATTGTTTGGGTAGTTGTGCTCAATGTTCTACAACTACCAGTTGGAATCCCAGCCTTAAATCCACCCCAAATCCTCCCTAGCTCTTCCAGCCTTCTAGTCATGGTCTGCAGCTCCCTGACTCTATTCGGTGCTCCTCTCTCAGGCACTTTCCTGTCTTCTGCTAAACTTGACCTCCCTTCCCCCACCCCCAGCTCTAACCCTTTCCCAGACCTCCATCCATCACTCCTCCTTTAAGGGAAAGGTCTTTATCACACACAACAGTAATTCCCTGGCTAGATTAACCACATGAGAATATTCAGGATTTTATATGAAAAATGCTAATAGTTTATCCAGGAAGCACCTACATAGAAAGTAGTCAACAACTTCATTATTTTTATTAGTATTGATTATAATAATTATTTCTCAACACTTTAATGAAGTTTTTTTTTTTTAATTCAAGAAAGCAACTACCTGGGGTCTATATGAGGTTTCCACCCCCTCCATTGCCCAGAGGTCATTTTACCTTGTGTGTGTTTGTTAGGGGAGAGTCAACTGAATCTTCGTGTTGTCTTATGCATTTGTGCACAAAATAAATAGCAGGAAGAGGAAATGATCATTTCACAGCTCAGTCATGTCAGAACTCTCTGTCCTCCCTGGATTATAGGAGTGACTAGTGGAATATGACTCTGTCACTTGGATGGGAGAACACACAGGGTTGGGTAGTGCCTCCTACCCCTGGAGGGCCTCTGCATGCTCCAGTAAACGAGGCCATCCTCAATGTCATGGCTTGTTGGAGGTCCCTGGGCCACTCCATCTGGTGATCAGGCATGTACAGACGTAACCTGTGGATGGTGGGCATTGCCTGATAAAAGCCAATTACAGAGAGGAAAAACAGGACGCTATGATGGAGGGAGGACACCTGTCAGGGTGGGGCTGAACAAGCAGTTGGGTGATGTGAAGGCTGAACTTGAACCCTTCCTGACCCAGTGCTCCTGGGGGATTGATGCCCACTGGGAAGGGAACAGCAGTGGCTGCTGTAGGGGACCTTCTGAAAGAGATAGCGGGGAAGGGGAGAGAACGAGAGAGTGAGTTAGGCTCCAAAAGCTTAGGGTTTCACCATTGGCAGTGGCAGTAGTGATGATGGCCACCAAGGATTTGGATGCTGAAGGCTAACATAAAGCCTGCTGCACAATGGGGAGCCCCATAGCCAGAGGTAGGTAGTTATACCAATGCCAAGAACAATAGATGAAAGATGGGGCAACAGCCACACACAATGTGAGAAATGCTCCCTCCCCGCATCCCATGGGGCACACACGGAGCAGGGCCCCTCTTGGAAGGGGGCCATGTTGATTCTGTGACTTTAAGGGCAAGTTGTAGCACAATGACCCACCTAGGGACTGGTGAGTGACTGGCCACAGGGAACATTCAAGATGCATTTACGATTTACTCACATCATTGCAGGTGGCACTGGGAAAGTCATGACAACAGTGAGAGAGATATGGTTTGACTTGAGAAGTGAAATGGCTTTGGAAGGAAAAACAGATATATCAGAGTCAAATCCTAAAATCTACCCCACTTCCGTTCCTTATTGGGAGCTCTACAGATTCAAGATCAAATTAGTTGTAAATATTGATGCAGACACCTTTAAGGGAACTAGCAAATATCAAAAGCTAAGGATCTGGGTATTATAAATTAATTAAATTAAGCCACGTGTTTTCAAGTTCTGGTGCTGATCTGGTCCCACACTCTCTTCCTTCTCTGGATCTTGTTTCTGTTACTGCTCTTGTAACTTTCCAATTTACATTATAAATAATATTTATTGAAGAAATGTCATAGACCCACATTTAATGTTGGTACTTGAGGGCAAGTGGGGTGTTTGATTCATTTTTCACACCTCCCCTCCCCACTCCCACGCTCCACACACTGCCTTTCACATATTGGACAATGCGTACCTGTGTTCATGTGTGCCTTCTGCCCAGCACTGGACCAGGCACTAGAGCTACATTGTGAATCAGGACAGTCACTGCTTTATTATTTGGTTATTATGAATAAGCAGTACTTTTGCCAGAACAGCTAATACCACTAGTATTAATAGTATCAGGTACTATTAATTCTCTTGTGACATAATGTGCAGATAAACTTACTGGTTAGTTGGGGAAACAAGACTTAAACATGTTAGATAAGAAAACATTTAAGCAGGATGTTCGTGGTGGAGGCAAGGAATGAGCTGGCTTTGGAAGGATCAACTGGATTAGCATCAACAGAAGACAGCAAGGTATGTGCCTGGGAGGAATTCCACCCTGAGGCTCAAGAGCTCCAGCTCTAATTCAGTCACACTCAGCTGGAATTTTGACTAAATTACTATTTCTAGGGCACTGGTGTCTTACAATCCAGTTGTGTGACCTGGGGCAAGTGAGTTAATCTTCTAATTCTCAGTTTTCTCATCAGTAAATTGGGATAATAGTATCGAATTGACCTTGTTGTAAGGACTTGGTTAAGTAATACGCAAAAATACCTACCACAGAGCCAGCACTCAACATGGGTCAGCCAGACTTAGTAGGAACAATATTATATTACTAGTATTGGTTTTTCATTTGTATGGGTCACACATTTAATCCCCTAGAGGTCACTACCATGCCTCTTTCCCTTGAGGACTTAATTGTAGCCAAAAGTCAGTAGGTCCAGGAATTCCCTGTTGGACTGCCTCTCTTGGCTCTTCTTACCCATTGTGGTGCATTGCTTTGCCCCCTGCTACGCCATTCTGATACAGACCCCTTCATGCCCCCCCACCTTTTGTGGGAATAAAATGTAGCCACAAATCTAGTCATAGCATTAATTACACATGGTTCATTCAGCGACTGAAGCGAGTGAGTGAGGAAGGAGAATTTGATTACTCCAGGGCATCAGGGCCTTTCAACCAGTAATAATTTGCTGTCTCTACTAAGTACCTCTGGATGCTCTCTGTAGAGGGGACATCCTATTTTATGTACAAGCAGCACAATCCATTCCTATGAGATCATGAGGCCAGGGAGTCAAATGTCTGCCACACTGAGTGGAGGGAAGGCAAGGTTTTCTTTTCCCAGTAAGGTCAAAGTTTTGTTTTTCCTCTTCCAGAGTGTAAGGGAGGGCACAAGGAAGGTGGCAGCACTCAACGAGGTCAAGAGGAAGGGGGGCGTATTGAAGCAGGAAACTATGGGCTGCAGATGCAGAGCCCAGAGACCCAGGATAACTTCCTGATGTTCAGATGGTGCAGGCGCATGTGCTCACACGGTGCTTATATGTGCAGAAACAAGACAGTCCCTGCATTATTATTTGGTTATTGTGAATAAGCAGTACCTTTTCCAGAACAGCTAATACCAATAGTATTAATAGTAGCAGGTACTAGTAACTCTCTTCTGACATAATGTGCAGATAAACTTACTGGTTAGTTGGAGAAACAAGACTTAAACATGTTAGACAAGAAAACGTTTAAGGTATGTGAGCCTACATGTGCATACGTGCACGTGTGTGCATACGTGAGTGTCTTGCGTATCTGTTTTTATCTTCTGTTGCCTAGTCTTCTGTCTCTTTCTTTTCTTCTGGTTTATTATTTATTTCTTTATCTATCTATCTATCTATCTATCATCTATCTATTTTTATTGAGTAGCCACACTTTATTGAAAATACTATATGGCAGGCACCTGATTAAGTGTATCTGTTTAACAATCCTCTGAGGTTGCTTTTTTATCCTCAGGTTACCTTGAGGAACCAAGACTTAGGAAGTGCAGTCATTTGCCCAAGGTCAGACAGCTTGTGAGTGGCCCAGCAGGGGATCGAATTCAAGCAGGCACAGCTTTCTATACTGTCTGCTTTTAAAGATTCTACCTTAGGGCTAATGTGTCTTCTCTGCAACACTTTCATGTTTTTTAACATCCCATTTAAAGCATTGCATCTGGAGCCCCAGCCACGATCCTCCTTGAATGGCCTGTCCAGTTAGTGTCCAGTCTTATAGCCAGGCTATCATTCCAATGCAGCACAAGGCAGCTTAGCATCTGCTTCCAAGCAGTGGGCTTCTGCTTCTCTGACCTAGTACACTGCTTTTCAGACCTGGGTCCTTGAGGATTTCCAAGGCTATTACAAGACTGAAGATCAGTCCTGGGTCAAGGAAGGTGGCTAGAGGGAAATGCTAACCAGATGTTCAAAGACAGAGAAGAGGTAAATGAGTTTATGTGACACTAGGCCTCCTGGGTGCTTCAGGGTCATCTTGAGGCCAACAAGAGGTCTAGCCCTCCTAGGAGGAGCCTCTGATCACACAAAGAGCAGTCCAGCCCCTCCAAAACCACAGGTAGAGACGAACCTGTGGTAGGGCTGGTGGAGACAAGAGGATTCCAGAGGGCAATGGGAATTTCATACGCAGGCTTCCATCCACTGGGTCTAGTTTGAATGTCAAAAAAATTCATCTGCCTATGTGGTCTCTCTAAACAAGCTGCCTTGGAATATGGAAATTCCTACTCTAAAATAAAATGTTCTCTGGGTGGACCAATATGGCAAATAATGACTTGCTATTAGTATCTTAGAATGAAGCAGTTTACTGGACAAGCCTTTGAAGGAAGCAGTGACCTGAGAGGCTAACACCGAAGCCTGGGAAGCCTCTAGAGTTGAGCTGTCCAGTATGATAGCCACTGGCCATATGGATCTATGGAGCACTGGAAATGTGGGCAGTCTGGGTTGACATGTGAGTGTAAAATACATGCTTGATTTTGAAAACTTAGTGTGAAAAAATTGGATGTTATTAACAATTATTAATAATAATTGCTTTATATTGATTACATGTTGAAATGACAACATTTTGGATGTATTGAATTAAAATATGTTAAAATTGATTTCACCTGTTTATGCTTATTTTTAAAAATAAAGCTACTAGAAAATTTAAAGTTACATATACAGCTTGCATTTGTAGCTTTTGTTAATATTTCTATTAGATAGAGCTTCCAATAAGAAGTACCACCCAATGCAGGTCTTCGGACTGCAGAGAGAGATCTTTGGAATGATGGGAGCACTGTGTGCAGGGTTAATGGTAGGTGCTGTAAGTACAGGAGACCCAGGCCTATGTTCTAGCCCCCTTGGACAGAACCTGACTGCATTGGTCTCTGTTGGTGAAGCAAATGTGTATCGTATATGTGCATGGTTGGCACTTTCTTCCTATCGTGATCAAATGAGCCTTTTGGCTTCTAAACCCAAAGCACCTTTCTGGGGGATCCATATTCTGCATCTAAGCCCTGTTTCTAACTAGTCTGCTTCATCAAGGCTAGTCTTCTTCCTATTGCTCCCATTGCATATTTATACTAGTATCTCTCTCTCTCTCTCTCTCTCTCTCTCTCTGTCACACACACACACACACACACACACACACACACACACACACATTTTTAACTCCTATTATCTCACTTGTTTCTAGACATTCAGCATTATTCAAGTCTCGCGAAACCTTCCCTGAATACATGGATCTTCGTTAATCTCCCTTCATTGAACACCTTGGGTACTTAGTTCCTGAACTATGGTGTTTATCACATATTGTCTGTTGTCCTCCTCTTATGTCACATGTGAAAGTCCTGTCTTTTAGGTCATATTTTATCTCCCATTGGGCCAAGCAGAGTAGGTGCTTAATAAATACTCGATCTCTTGCATCCTTGCTCCACTTTGCCTTGCCATGTTCTCTATTAAAAAAGAACCTCTTATGGAGAAGGGTGGCAAGAGAAAGCAGCTCGAGGCCAGGGGTCATGCCTTCTGAGTTGGAAGGTTCATTTTTAAGCTTGACGTCATTCACCCAAAATGTGTCATTGTTACAAGAAGAAGGACTGGATGGCTTCTGACCTGCTGTGACTTATGGGTGTTTGGGCTAGTTGCCATAACTGTGTCCTTTGTGGGCCTGACACCATGCCTGCAATTCCCCCCATAGAGATGTCTTTCTCATTATGCCTTGGTCTTCTCTGAACATGCAAAATCCCCTGAGAAGGAGGACTTGTTAACCCCCAGGCCCCAGAAAGGAGTGAGGCTGTAGAAGATGCTAAGTAGGAAAGAGGAGAGCTCTGACAGAGAAAACATTAAGGAAATGTGGGGTGGGGTTGCTAAAAATACACTTGGCCACCTTTCCAAATGTCCTAAGAGCTGGCCCTTTCCTGAGTCTAGAAAGAGTTCATATTCTTGCTTTTTCTTTCATCCCTGCAGAGCTAAGGCTGGAGGAATAAACCTTGAGTCAGTAAATCAACGGAGCTGAGAGATCAGTCAGTCAGTCAATCTTAAGAGCATTCTTGGATTTGTGGATGCCTTGAGAAGGATGCTTGGAGAAATCGAGGATAGGATAGTTATTAAAAGAGATTAAAGGGTATTAGCTAGTGCCTCAGCAAGTTATAATTAAAAAAAGGAACAGAAAGGAAATAGGAGACTAATTTTTCCAGTTGCTGAAATTTCAAGGAGGAGTGAGCTGGCTTGTGAACCATTGCTGCTTTATATTAATTCCCCCGTATGGTTAAACCAAACCCAAACATGCGTCTCTCTCAGTTGGAGATGCCCTAGTCAATTTCACTGTATAATACAGAGAGAAGGCAACCCAAGAAACTAGGAAGGCAACTTAACCTCAGTTGATATTATTCTCCAAAGGATCTTAAATCCTGTTCTGAAAGTAAATGACTTGTTTTTAGGACACACCCTTGACATAAAGAAGGAAAATCATCATGGTATGTCTCCGGGGAAGTTGGGGCCAAGAGAAGTACAAGAATAGATCCCCCTAGAATAAATAATGGTCAAGTGTATTACTAAGCAGGAGCTTTGTGGCATGAATCAAAATGATTTAGTCACTTTGCTGGTAGTCCGGACTGCATAAGCTAGGTGGAAGGTCACCTACCTGATGAGGTTTAACAGGGTCCTTCTAGTTCTTCACCCTCAAAAATCTCACCCCTTCCAGTCAAAGGTCTAAGATTTCCCATTAGAATTTTTGTTTGCTAATTTAAGACATCTCTGCTAAGATGCAAACAATCTGAGTAGTTCCATGTTTAATTGATGTCATTCATGTACCCGTAAGTAAGGATTAGAGGTCTGAGGGCTGTTTTTGGAGAAAGAAGCCTAAATCATTACATTTCTGGGTAACTGATGCAAAAGAGAAATATAACAACTTTGCTACCCTCACATTTTTGCAGAAGTTTAGCTGTGATTGTTACTATGTGCAATTTTATTATTCTGAAGTATTGGGCAACAGTGGGTTTAAAGCTCTTTGTGTTACCCCAGAGAAAATATTTTTAAAAACTAGCCACATATCAAGATTTACTAAGACATGCGTCTATGGATGCCTCTGGATTGACTTTTTCATCTTTATTCCCTGTATTCAGGGTTACATAAATTTAGTATCTTGTCACAGTGCTTTCCTAGTCCGTAGCAGATTAACAACAACACAGGCAGAAATGGCAGTATCAGAAAGTGGCAGCTGATGGTTTGACAGAGGGAGTGAAAGAGGAAAATTAAAAAATCAGACATAAGATTTTCAAAAGGCACAGCAGTCTGGGATCAACTAAGATAGGAAGTAACACCATGTTATGCGTCACTCCCCTCCCTCCCGCCCCCCAGACACCACTGCATGCCAGTGAAACAACCACTGATTTTCACTAGGGGTGACCACAAGACACAAGAAAACTTTGGAATTAGATTCAGTCTCCTTGCTTGAGCTGAGGGTAGGTGCAGAGAAGATGAGCTACCATCTGCGGTAGGTGATTACATATATCATCCCAATGCTGAATTCCTCAACGTTTCTATGCTGCAGACATTATTGTCCCCATTTTAGAGCAGAGAAAACTGAACTTTGGAGCACACATGAAGATCAAGTTCATTGGTGAAGATACTACAGGTATGCCTTCCTTTCCTCCTGGTACGTTTGCTCTGTGTCCCCAGGGATATGTCACTGCGGCTCCCCCCTGCTCTGTGATCATTTCCGCTCGTTACTCATCTACATCCTTAGGTAAGAGTGCCTACCTCTTCCTGTCCACACTGCCAATTCCTTTCTCTACTGCAAGGTCTAGCTCAAGACCCAGCTCCTCACAAAGCACTTCCTACCCTACATTGCACGGCTTTCCTCTCTGTCCAATTTCCACAGCACTTGCGTAAACTCTGCTGATTTCTCAGGGATTGTTTTCTATCAGTCCATGGTGTTTATCATGCTTTATTCTGTTTAGCATTGTGTTTGGCTTTGCCTCCTCATCTAAAGCCTTGCTTCCTTAGGTTAGAGGTGCTGTCGTTTCTTTCTTCTTTCTGTTTCCTGATTCCATGTGAGACGCTTATTTACTCCTGGTAAATTCTCGATTGTTTAGAATTCCCAAAGACAAATACAAGTAGTTTTTTCTGCACTTGTGCCTTTTTGACTCACTGATGGCCAAATGTGTCCTAGTCTGTGAAATATAAACCTTGGAAAGCCTGCTTCGGGGATGTCTGAATTAGTTTAAAGAATTCTTTCTCCACTTCTCTGCTCATGGGATACCTGGCAACCTTGTTGCCTAACCTCTACCCAAGCAGAGGGACATCTTTTTCCAATATTTGAAGTCCCCAAGGACAGTATAGATGTTGAACATTGCATTGAATAATTGTTGCAGTTGTAAAAAAAATAAGCAGAACTAAAGCAAATTTCTCCTTCATATTCTAGCCTCACTGTTCTCTGTCTATTCCACCGTATCTTTGGCCAGAGTAGTTCATGCACAGTTTCTCCCGCCCTCTTTCCTCCCTTCCTTCCTCCCTCCCAGTCCATAGTGAGTGCTCCCACCTGCATCCCCTTCTGTGCCCAGGAGCCACTGTCTGCTGGCATGGACCCTTTACTCCCTTCCATCCTCTGCCACTAAGGTCACTTCATCAAACTAAAGCTCATTAAAGGAAAAGGCAGAGAAGCGATTCAGCATCCTGACCCCAGATATTCTAGCTGAAAAAGCCCTTTGCCTTTTATATTTCAACCTGAATAGGTGTATGACTCAGTAGTGGAAGGATTTGTAGCTGACACTCAATAGAAGCTGCTCTCGAATTTTGACAAATCCCATCTTGAGCCAAGAAGAGAAACAGATATTGATCCTAAGTGTACCTAATTCATCTCTGCACTTGTAATCCCAAAAGAAAATGCCTTCTATGACCAGAGGGCAGTCAATATTTTCTCCATCTTGTAAAATAAATAGCAGTTATTTTGGTGTGTCTTCATGCGTCTGGAGCACCAGAAGTAAACAAAGAGTTGATTTTTCCTCTTTCTACAGCAGAGTTTTATTAACTACTGGGTCCCTTTTATAGACTAATTAAAACTATATCAAATAATTTGGATTGATGAGTGACTAGGGGCGACTGTATCATACTTTGCCCACATTAACGAGGAAGCCTCATTCCCCAGGCTGGGGAGTGGTGCATCTGCTGAGACTCAGCTGGAGACATGCAGTAAATTGCAAGAGAATTCACTTCAGGGGACTTTCTCTGACTCCAGCAGTATGACAGCTTTAGCCACACTGGGGAGGTGTTCAGACCAGCCAGGGGTCTACTTGCAAACATGGTTTTATTTATTGTCCTTCCTCTCCTTTACCTGTGAGACTAGAGTTAGTTATGGGAGAACTTCCAGAGGGTCAACAGGTCAGGCCAGATGGAGAACTGTTTTGTTCCCACGATCATTCTATATATTCTCAACCCAAATGGAGGGTCACAAGTTGTTGAAAATACTGAAAAACTGATTTGTGTCTATATTGATCTGAGCCCCACATCATTTCCCAACCAACCCAGGTCAATTCCAACAAATGAGCACAGAATCTCTTGGAAATGATGCACGTCAAACACTGTGCCTACATGTGGGAAAACCATCTGCTCAATTCCATTTTTTTTTCCTGCCCATTAATAATGGTTTTAGTTATTATATTTGACTAGTTCACTCAGATAAACCAGCCTTCTAGCTTCTTATTAAGAACCATATCAGAGATCAAATTTCGGTTACTTAAGGTTTTGAAGGAATATTAATTTTAAATTACAAATCATTTGATTTTGGTAATCAAAAAGAACCATCTAGATTTTCCACAAAATTTTCTCCCAGTAGCCTGTCAGAATGGACTACAAGCCTCACCCAGAGAAGCAATTCTGATTTTCTCATAATCTGCCAGATCCATTGGGTGCTGGGCAAACCAGTCATCACAACACAATGATCAAATATTTAGGAATTTTATGCACATTTTTTCACTCTCTAGCCAAACCAGCCTGTTTCTTTTTTCTGCCATGGGCCACCGACTCTCCCACGTAGGCTGCTGTCTGTTCCTGGAATGCCCTCTCTGCCATCAGTTCATGCTGAAATGGTGTCCCGGCTGGTTTTCCCAAGCCCCCCCCCTAAGTAGGCATGTAGACCCTGCACCCCAGCTCTGAGAATTTTTCTCTGAAGGAACGGAAGGTTCAGGTCCAAGACTCATCCTGCCCATCCACATGGAGATGAGTGGAAAATACGCTGGGCAAAACTAAACAAGATTCTTTCTAACAGCAAAACATGCCTATCTAACATTAATTTATAACTCACTATTGATAGCCTTAGTAGAAATGTGAGAGCCAAAAAGTCATTAATATATATGGGCAAGTAACACATTTAAATGAAAGAATATAATTTGATTAGGAGTTAGAAGCCCCGGTAACTATCCTTAGCCTTGGCCCAAAGTAACTCTGTGTCCTCGGTTAAGTCATTTAATATTTCAGAGTTTCAGTGTCCTCATTGTCAATGAGGGGGTTGGGATTAGATGGCCTTGAAGCCACCCTGCTGCTTTAATATTCTATGAGCCAGTATCTCAAAGGCATGTAAATAAGCCATTTGGGAAGATTTACATTGTTTTCCTTATAACTATAACTCAGAAATAGAGATATTGGGCTTATCTCAGCATGGTTAAAATTCAAGAAATATCAAGCTTATGTTGTGAATCTCCTTAGTGGATCAAAGAATTTACCAAAGTTCTTCTTCAACACTTTCATCTTCTAGGGTCCCAGGGATAAAAAAAAGTGATGCGCTTTGGGAAAACAAATACTCTTACAATGCAAATTGTCTGTGGCATTACACTTCTTAACATAGCCAATGTACTGATATGCTTATTTGCACATATTCATGATCATGGGTGCTTATATTACAAAAAAAATAATAACTTCAGTGATGGTCTTATCTGGTCCCTCCTTTTAGAGATGAGACTATAAAGCCCGAGAGAAGAGAAGTTGCCTAAAGTCACTTAAGTAATTAAAAATTTTTGAGATCTGAATGGCTTAGCTGCCACTAATTTAATCCTTTATTTTGTTTCCTCCCACAATTCTACAGGAGGTAGACACATTGTAAACATATAATCATTTATATCATCGAGGTAACACAGAAGCATGTCTTCATTATTTCTATTTGTATACTCACCAATTAAAAATGCATTCTTAAGACGCATGCAGAATTATTAAAGATCATCCACAGATTTTTGACCTCCTCCTCAATCTGTCTGGGAACCTGGCATAACCAATCACCTCTGGCTTGTAACTTATCCAAAGTCATGTAGTATACTTAGGCTAAACCTAGATTTCTCTCCTACCCGGATATTTTGAGAGTTGGGCTTGGAGCATGGGGCTTTAAGTTCTCAGTTGTATATAAACAACCTTCATCACTTTTCCAACATTTCAGCCAGTCTCTGCTTGCATACGTCCAGTAAATGGAATCTACCACTGGCTGAAATGGCCAATTCTGCCATAAGAATGTTGTTTCTGATTTTGACCTTAGATTCTCTGTCACTGCCACTCCTCTGTCCTAGCTTGTCCTCTGCCTCCTTGTGTAGTGCCACCACACCATGAATGATACCCCTATGTGTTTGAAGACAGCCACAATGTTCCTGCTATGCCACCCGCCAGTCTTTGATTACGAGGCTTGGCTTTCCTATCCTATTCTCCCTTTCATTCTTCACACTGTGTTTCTCCTCCTTTGGGTATTTCTTGTTGTCCTTGGGAAAACACTGTGCCCCAGATAGAACACGATTTCCTAGATGTTCTCTGATCAGTGTAGAGTGTAAGGGTGCTGTTATTCACCATGAACAGAATACTGCTTTTCCATCAAGCATGGAGACTCATCAGTTTTCACTTATTGCTTTGTTAAAGGGTGATGAATTTGCTCAATCCTTCCCTTGGTTTCTCAGCAGAAGGCAGGCAGAGGAGCAACGGGCTTGATTTCAAGAATCTCTTTCCTGCTAGAACACTGAAGAGCTTGTCAATATCTTTTCTAGGTGCGGTTTGTCAAACCGATATTCCAATAGACAGCCATTAGCACCTCACCTTATGCTTCAGAATCACATTTGGGGGAATTTACTTTGACTGATCACAGCTTGCAGGAATCATTTGGTTCTATGAATCCAATCTTGTGTTTCAAAAGCCATTTCCTATCAGTGATAATGTGTGCACCCCTTGCTCATACTGATTTGCAAAGAGCAGTGCAGAAAAAAATCCTTTGATTTTTCTTTGAGTCTATCTAAAGGAAAGAACAATCTCTCAGCCCACCTCTCCCCCACCCCAATAAGAGCCAGAAGATAAAAGATATCACACATCCTAAGAAATCTGATGAAAGTAAATTGTCACTCTATTGACATATTCAGATGGCAAATTGCGTGTGGGCTTCCCAGGCCCCAGAAATATGGATGTTTTTCTTTCTAGGAATGCATCTGATTTGGGAAGTTTATTGTCCTGTAGATTGGAATGTGGTGATCAGTCAGATAAGACCATCAAAGGTAGAATAACTCCGATTCTTGTAAAAAGCTGTGGAGATATTTTCATCAGAGCACCAAAGAAAGATAAAATTCCTAAGTAGAGGAGATTCAAGAATATAATTTTCTTCTACAGGAAGAATAGTAGACATGGTTTAGTAGACCAAAAGAAAAAATCCAATTGGTGACAGTAACAATAGATTTTATAGGAAAATATGTGATAAGAAAGAAATATGCATTGTTTGGGACACCTGTAGTTAATTATTGCAGCTAAAGACATTAAAATCAGTTTCTTTGCTCATATATCTTCATAGACTGTTTGGCAATATTAAATGACAAAGGCTTAATAATCAAAAGTACTGAGTTAGCAAATGTTTTCTAATTTTAATAACTTCTTGTTGTAATTACCAAGTCTTGGAGTGAAATGATTTAATTAGAAAGTAATCAAGAAGTGTCTACTGTTAATTGAAGGAATTATAAAAGATCTACATTTTTAATATATTTCTGGGGTAATAAAATTAGAGTTTACCATAATTATTTTTAAACCACCCTGATGAGGAATGTTAGATGTGAAAGCAAAGGATTAGATACTTTGAAGAGTGGCACCCATCATTGAGAACACAATGGAATTACAAGATCTCATCCTTCTTGTCTGAGAAATAACAGTAATAATAATAATAATAGTAACGATAATAACAGCTAATATTATTGAGAACTTACCACCTGTCAGGCAGTGATTGAGAGCAGAAGCCATACCTTTTTTATTCACCAGCATGTCCTCTGTGCACATAATAACCACTCAATAAATAATTTGAAGTCATGTTGAATGAACACAGTGAAGAACCAGAAATAAGAGACTGTGATGATGTCCCCAATTTTAGTTTTAGTGACATTGGTCTGCTTACTCACTCTTATCGTTAGAACCCTCCTGTTGGCATGTGCTCTTTTGTGGTGAGGAGACTTATTAATACTTTACCTGAACTCCAGAGTATAATACACATTTCTACATACATATAGTTTGAGTCAAGTAGAAAAGACTTTGCCACAGACTCTAGCATACAAATTTCACTGTCTGCCAATCCTTGTCTATCCTCATAATGTCCAAGTATTCAATTACTTGTATTAATAGGTATTTGCAGGATGGAAGCAAAAGAAATAGACCTTCAAAGGCAAGGGAGGGAATGAGGAGAGACAAAGAGAAGTTAATGTTAATTCCATGAAAGCAGGAGTTGTTTTCCTGAATAAAGATAAAATCATTTCGCTTCATACCACTGATGTGGAATTGAGGAGGTGAGATATGCCTTTAAGTATTTAACTGTACAAAGCAATCATTTTCATGGGCACTGAAAAGTTCAACTCTTCACTAACCCCACCCATCGCTTGCTGTCTCTCCCAGGCCCATCACTGTGGTGTACCTGCCTTGCCATCCGGAGTCTTTAGCCACAGTGAATTACCAGGGACTTAATAGTTATCTGAGGTTTAATGACTCTTCTGTGCGTCTTGGACCATCAACTCCTCCTGGATTCTCATTAATCCCAGGGGCAATGGCTTAGACCACGATCATTATTGCTTTAACAAACACTTCCAGAATACGACGACAGTGACTTTCCATTTATCTTCTATGGAAATTCATTCTGCAGGAGTGACACTGTCAGCTTAAGAGACACAAGCCATTGTCTTGAAGCTAAAAAAATAAAAAAGGTATTATTGCTCTCTGTACTTATTATATTGAAAGACAAAAGCTAATTAAATGTTGTAGTTCCTGCCTTCCTGGAGACAGAGAAATGCTGACCAACTTTTTTTAAAAAGAGTTTTGTTGATACTGTGAGGAGATATTTGGCCTTTATACAGGTAAAAGTGGGAGGATGAGAGGAACATGGGAGGTAGATAGTGATGAATTGCTACCCTACAAGAGTTAGCATTTCAAACAATGCAAAATTAACTGACGAAACCAAGGAACAAATGAATTAAATAACCAATATCTATTCATTTATAAAGTCCTGTGTTTGTCATTGAGTTTTAACTTTAGGTTTGTAGACTCAACTTACAAAAGCTATTGATTCACTTGCTAGAAAACAAAACCAAATGAAAAGCTAAGCTCACAATTCATGTACAGGGGCACTAGGTAGCAGAATTTGCCTCAGCCATATACATCTGCTGTGACTCATCAAAGATCCAGATTACAATAAGAAACTTTATAGTGCATTATTATTAAAGAATATATTAAAACATGCTAATATAAACAACAAAATGGAGAGCATGTTCAAACATGCTCTTTGAGAGTAACATTTAAGCAAAAATAAGTCCAACGTATAATTGCATACTTTTATACCAACTCCCAGTATTTACTTCTTAGACAGAAAATTCCTTCCTTATCTAATTTCAGAATCCCAACACTCAGTTCTATGCCAATGTTACTTTATTTGGAACCAAAATATTTGTACACTCCATCAGAGTTGTTTGTTGTAAAGTTTACCTTCGATGTATATTCTCTCATTTAACAGTGGCCTAATCACTGACTATAAGGGGTAGACTTTTCTCTGTTTTCCTCCTTCTTCTTTTCCAAATATTATTTTTTTCTTAGTACTAAAGAAGCAGGAAGGAGAGTTTTCTACTGTCATTGCCCTTACATTACCTAACGTGCAATATGGGACAAGCCGTGTAATGTCTATGGATATCCCTGTCTACAAGGAGTCTTAAAGCATATAGGGAAGGCTGTATTAGAAGATTGTTAAGTTCCCTTCTGGTTTAAGGGTATATGATTCAAGAGAAGAAAGTATGTGTTTACCTGTCTCTTTTTAGAAGAGAATCATTTCTCCTGTCCATTTTCTAACATGTTAGATAGATACTACCTTGATTTCTTCTTATCCTGGTATGATGCTTTGAGATCAATCCCTCGCCCATCCAGCAAGTTCTTGATATTGAGTTTTCAGAAACTCTTTTCAGAAATGGTTTGCACATGTTTATCCCACGTTAGTATAACAATCTATTCATGAGTTTGTTCTCTCTAATTGTCCTCAAACCACATTAGATCAGGGGACACAGTGTTTTGTATTTTGATTCAATTACGGTGCTTGTAATCAGCAATGAATAAGGTTTTGGGGAACAACATGTTTTAGAGAAAGTTCAGAGAACCTTGCAGAATCTGGAGTAAGTGTAGGCTTCGCTGAAGACCTCATCTCCAAGAATGTATTTTACAACTTTTTCTCTGAGGTCTGTGTTTAGAAAGTGGTAAATAACAATAGTATTGTATTTATTTACTAATTGTATATTTTCCTATATTAATTCATCATAGACCTACCTGACTGCTATCAGAACTTAGATTCAGAATAAAATGATTAAATTTACTACTTAGTGTTTCTATAGTTCCAACCCAAAGGAAAAAAAATATTAGCTCAAACAATATCATGTTGAAGAAAGTATCTTTCTCATTTGGGTTTTTGAGATACTGGAAGTAGGTTCTCAGTCTCATGTATACTTTAAATGTTCTGAGGGTCTATGTACCTAAGGTGGGGACCTATCATGTAACAAATCAGGAAACTAAAGTTGGTGACTTACCCAAGGTGACAAAAGTAACCATGGTAGTACCACATGCCTCCTCTTTTATTCCTTTTGTTTTTGTTTGGTTTTTTTAAATTGCAAAATATTATGGGGGTACAAATTATTTTGCTTACATATATCAATTTTGTTATGCTTGAGTCAGGGTTATAAGTGTGCTGTTCACTCACATAGTGGTTCATTGTAGCTGTTAGGTAGTTTTTCACCCATCTCTTCCTCTCCCCTCCCCACTGCTTGATTTCTACTGATTACTTCCCTCTGTGCAATGTGTGCTCATCAGTTATTTACAGTTTAATAGCAAGTACACGTGGTGTTTGTTTTTCCATTCTTTAGATACTTTACTTAGGATAATGGTCTCCAATTCTACCCAAATTGTTGCAGAATACTACTTCATGGTTGAGTAGTATTCCATAGTATACATATACCCTATTTTGTTAATCCACTCATGAATTGATGGGCACTTGGGTTGATTCCACATCTTTGCAATTGTGAATTGTGCTCCAATAAACATTCAGTTGCAGGCATCTTTTTGATAAAATGACACCTTTTCTTTTGGGTAAATATCCGGTAGTGGGATTGCTGGATCAAATGGAGGTCTACTTTTAGTTCTTTGAGGAATCTCCATACTGTTTTCCATAGAGGTTGTACTAATTTTCAGTCCACCCAACAGTGTACCAGCATTCTTTTCTTTCTGCCATTCCTTTCTTCGATGCCAGCATTTATTGTTTCTGGACTTTTTAATAAAAGCCATTCTGACTGTGGTAAGGTGATATCTCATTATGGTTTTAATTTTCATTTCCCTGATTGTTAGTGAGGTTGATCATTTTTTTTCATGTGTTTATTGGACATATGTCTATCTTCTTTTGCAAAGCTTCTGTTCATGTCTTTTGCCCACTTTTTAATGGGGTTGTTTGTTTTTTCCTTGTTGATTTGCTTGAGCTCTTTGTAGATTCTGGTTATTAGCCCTCTATTGGATATATAGCTTGTGAACATTTTCTCCCATTCTGTAGGTTGTCTATTTGCTTTGTTGATTATTTCCTGAGCTGCGTAGAAGCTTTTTAATTTGATCAAGTCCCATTTATTTATTTTTGTTGTTGCTGGGATTGCCATTGGGGTCTTCTTCATAAATTCTTTGCCGAAGCCGATATCTAGAAGAGTTTTTCCAACATTTTCTTCTAGAATTCTCATGGTTTCATGACTTACATTTCAGTCTTTTATCCGTCTTGAATTAATTTTTGTGAATGGTGAGAGATATGGATCCTGTTTTAATCTTCTGCATGTGGTCATCCAATATTTCGTAGTACCACTTATTGAATAGGGCTTCTTTTCCCCAGTGGATATTTTCATCTGCTTAGTCAAAAAGATCAGCTGGCTGTATGCGGATGATTCTATATCTGGGTTCTCTGTTCTGTTCCATTTGTTCATGTCTCTATTTTTGTGCCAATAACATGCTGTTTTAATTACTATAGCCTTATATTATAATATAGTTTTAAGTCTGTTAATGTGATGCCTCCAGATCTGTTCTTTTTGCTTAAGATTGCTTTGGCTATTCAGGATCTTTTCTGGTTCCAAATGAAGCATAGAATTATTTTTTCTAGATCTGTGAGATATGATGTTAGTATTTTGGTAAGGATTGCATTGAATCTGTAAGTCATTTGGGTAGTATGGATATTTTAATAACGTTGATTCTACTGATCTGTGAGCATGATACATTTTTCCATTTGTTTGTGTTGTCTATGATTTCTTTGCTCAGTGTTTTGTAGTTCTCTTAGTAGAGATCTTTCACCTCTTTTGTTAAGTATACTCCTAGGTATTTTATTTTCTTTGTAGCTATTGTGAGTGGTATTGAGTCTTTGATTTGACTCAATACCACTCACTTTGATTGAGTCTCAGCTTGACTGTTGTTAGTATGTAGGAATGCTACTGATTTGTGTACATTGATGTTGTAACTTGAGACTCTGCTTAATTTATTTACCAATCCAGGAGAATCTTGGTGGCATCTTTGGGGTTTTCTATATATAAGATCACATCATCAGCAAAAAGCAATAGCTTGACCTCCTCTTTCACAATTTGGACACCATTTATTTCTTTCTCTTGCCTAATTGCTCTGGCTAGGGCTTTCAGCACTATGTTGAATAGAAGTGGTGACCGTGGACACCCTTGTCTTCTTCTAGTTCTTACCGGGAATGCTTTCAATTTTTCGCCATTCAGTACATGCTGTCTGTGGGTTTATTATATATGGCTTTCATGATCTTGAGATATGTTCCTTCAATACCTAGTTTGTTGAGGGTTTTAATCATGAAAGGGTGCTAAATTTTGTTGAATGCTTTTTCTGCATTCGTTGAGATGATTACATGGTCTTTGCTTTTGCTTCTGTTTATGTGGTGAATCACATTTATTGATTTATGTATGTTGAACCATACTTGCATCCCTGGGATGAAGCCCACGTGGTTGTGGAGGATTATTTTTTTGATGTGCTGTTGTACTTTGCTAGTATTTTATTGAGGATTTTTGCATATATATTCACAAGGGATACTGGTATGTAGTTTTCTTTCTTTTTGTTGTGTCCTTTCCTGGCTTTGGTATTAAGGTGATACTGACTTCATAGAATGAGTTGGGGAGGATTCCTTCCTTCTCAATATTATGGAATAATTTCTGCAGTATGGGTACCAGTTCTTATTTGTAGATCTGGTAAAATTCAGCTGTGAATCCATCTGGTCTGGGATTTTTTTTCGCATTATTGCTTCAATATTGTTGCTCGTTATTGGTCTGCTGAGGAGTTTTATTTCTTCCTGGTTGAGTCTTGGGAATTATGTGTTTCCAGGAATTTGTTCATTTCCTCTATGTTTATGAGTTTATGTGTGTACAGACTTTCATAGTATTCCCAGATGATATTTTGTATATTTGTGGTATCAGTTGTAATATCTCCTTTTTCATTTCCAGTTGAGCTTATCTGAGGCCTTTCTCTTCTATTCCTGGTTAATCTAGCAAGAGATCTATCAATTTTGTTCATCTTTTCAAAGAGTCAACTTTTTGTTTCATTGATCCTTTGTATTGTTTTTTATTTTCCATTTCATTTAGTTCTCCTCTGACCTTAGTTATTTCTTTTCTTCTGGTGGGTTTTGTTTGGGTCTTTGGGTTTTGTTTGCTCTTCCTTTTCTAGCTCCTTAAGATGTGTCATTAGATTGCTAATTTGTGATCTTTCTGTCTGTTTGATGTAGGCACTTACGGCTATGAATTTTCCTAGAAAGTTGGGGAGTTATCATAATTTCTTTTTCATCCCAACTGCTACTGAGACCCGTTGTGTTTTCCTCATATACATGTCACCTCTTCTCCATAAACATGGCTACTGCCTTAGTTCAGTCTCTCTTCATTTTTTTCCTGGACTTTTGTGTTTTCATTTGTCTTTCTGACCATTAGTCTTCACTAAACTATTCCAGTATCACTTCTGACCTCTCCTTAAAATTAGGTGACCCCCTGACCGTGCTCCCACACCACAGTCTTCTGTGATAGCACTGTTTACCCCACATTAATATAATGATTTATTTGTGGGCCTGTTTTCTCTAATATTCCTCAAACCACACTAGATAAGGGAACACAGGATTTTGTATTTTGATTCCATTATTGTAGTGGTAATCAGCAATGAATAAATATATGCTGGCTGTATGTACATAAAATATTAAGATGAATAAGACTATTTAACTATTTAGGAATTGGCAGAAGCAGAAATTTTCTCTCCATTCTACCAAATATTAATAGGATCATATAGAAGTATTCTTTGCATCTTGGTGGAGGTAAGATAAACAACAACAATAAAACGCTGCTTACAATACTTGAATATAAAGTTATGGAAGCCATCTTTCAAATAGAAAAGTTTTCTTAAACAACAAAGCCATATTGGATTATTGAAGGAAAATTAAGGATTTGAGAGGAGGAGTAAATCTTTAGTTTAAAGAGATAATTTCAAGAATTGTAACCTCTGAACACATCCTGTGAGACCATATTTCAGGGATCTATTTTATACTAGGATCCTGAACTAAAGGGCTGCTGGAATTTACCTACACAAGCATTAGAGGTGATGGTTCTCAGATTGCTCCTCATGCCTGCATGCTGGAGGCGAGACAACCCAAGGAATTTCTCTCAGTTGCACCTTTTATGTCTTCTAGTTACACCATTTTTTTTAAGTTAATGTCCCTTTTCATTCCTTTTACATCAAATGTGTTTTGACTTCTCTACCGAAAGTATAAGAATGTATGCTTCCTTGTTTCCTAGAGATTTTTCTAATCTTTGAAGTCCCACTGCCTGGTAGAAATAGGTAAACTCTTTGTCAAACATCTTCAAGTTTATCAAGGAAAGCTGTTGTGCAAAAAACATAATTTTAAACCTTTTCTCAAAGAAATTGCTGAAATTATCCCTCTTTTGTCTAAGTTCAAAGTGGAATGATTGGTGTTTTTAAAGCAAAATGTATTCAGCTGTCACCAAAGTGATGCAATATAATCTTCCCACTTTCAGAAAAGTGTACAATATAGGACTTATCTGAAATACACTATGGCCATAATGGAGAACATTTCTCCACATCTGAATTTTCCAAGAGAAAAGCATTTTGAACAAATTTGAAATAATCCAACTGCTATTTGTAAGGGTGAGGTAGGCTCAAGCAAATGTATTTCAATAGTATGAATTAATTTTAAAATGACCCTATGCAGGTGTTTGCACTTACATAATTTAGATTAAAATGTGAAGGGAATAGAGAGGATGAACACAGTCATGTTTATCAAACCCCAGACACCTACACCAGGAACCCCCAATTTAGCAAACTAAACGAGAATGCATTGAGTCGGCTGCAAAGGTATTGAACTTCTTACTCTAGCTCCACATCTGTCTAGGGTGCATTAATCAGCCATTTGATAGCCACTTCCCTGATTACTGTGTAGACAGTGACGACAGCTAAACTAAGGGGGTCATTTGGCCTATGAACATGGTGACTGAGGTCATGTTCATCAGATTCTCGGTGGCATAACCTGACTTACTAAACATGGATAGGTCCTTAGAAGCTACCTCAGTTCTGGGCTGCCCAGAGGACAGACAAATAAACTGTAAGAATACAATTAGAATTCTAAAGTACAGTGTGTCTTTTCCATTCTCTTGCCCCAAACACCATCCCTTCTGTGTCACACCACCAGTGCCCACACTGCTGATTTAACCCAAGTCAGTTGGTGGCCATTTACTGTTGAAAGAATTCATGAGTCTGGAGGAGCCTGAGAGGGTGAATTGAAGCTCACGGATGTAGGTTTCCTGTTCATTTCAGGCAATGTGCTCCCTCATGGGGTCTATTGCTTCGAATTGCTGAATGAGCAGTTTTGCTGTGCCTTTGCCTACTTTAGGCCCAGGGCACTCTGTGGTTTTTCAAGGGCATCAGTTTGATGAAAGCTTCAAGAAGCTCTTTGAAAGAAAATAGAATTATGCTTTCTGTTGTTGGAGAATATGAGTGACGCAGACACGTTAGGAAATAAGAGCCTTTAGGGCTAGTGAGTTTTCATCTCTAGAGAGCTGAGCTTTGTCACAGTCCTATGTGCCATTCAGTGAAAGGGTAGCGGAGCTGCTTTGTGTATTCCTTGAAGAAATGTATCCTTTCTTACATATTTTTTAAGAGATTTCATCCATGGTATGTTAAGCTTGAGCTTTATGCTCAATTATGTAATGATAATAATGCCTTACATTTATCTATATTAGGGTTTTTCAACTTCAGCCCTGTTGACATTTTGGACCAGATAATTTTGTATAGATGAGGACTGCCCTGAGCATTGCAGGATGTTTAGCAGCATCCTTGGCATCTATTCATTAGATGCTAGTAATACCACCTTGCAGTGATGGAAATCAAAAAATCCATCTCCATATATTGACATGTGTCCCCTGGCAGGTGGGGAGTGGGGGAGTAGGGGCAAAATTGACTCCTGTTGAGAACTACTGATCTAGATGTTTTAACTTTTCAAAGCACTTTTACAACACATCAGATTCTCACAACAAGACTTTGAGGAGAAATAATGTTATCCCCACTGGACAAGAAAGGAAGAAGTGTAGATCCCCTGAGCATTAGGCTCTGAGCTCCATAAAAACACTCTATGGCTACTGCTTGAGGCATAATACCTGCTCTGCATATGTGTACTGCGTAGAAAGTTGAGTTAATATACTTAGTCACAGGGTTGAAATGTAGGCCTAAAAAGGTAAAAAGAAAAACAGGAGTGAAAATACGCCCACGTTAAAATAATTTTTCTTCTGCTTAAGACTAGACTGGGATTCTACTGGTTCCACCAGATACTCCACCAAAAGGAGAAATGTTATATACTGATTCTTGATCATGTATCATGTGCCTATAGTAAAGCAACTTGTTTAATTGTTTTTATTATTTTTGAGAAGTTTAATACATAAACAAGACACAAAAACAACATGATAGGCTCTACCACCTTGAATCATCAAATATTAACAATTTAAAATTTTGTTTAATAATTCTTAAATTGCAAAAATATAAGGAAAGAAATGCATAGGGTAGAAGTCCCTTTGCTCCCATCCTAGACCTGTCCTCTCTTCCAATGATACTATTGATACTATTATGAATTTGATGTGTATCCTTCAGGTTCAAGTTTTATTTTACTGTATAAATATATATTCATGAACAATACATACTATAGTAGCTATGTGTGCAATATTTTAAATTTATAAAAGTGCAATGTATCATATTATACTTATAACTTTTTAACTTATGATTTTGAGATCTATCTCTATCTTTCTATGTATCATTTATTTACTTGTCTCATTTAATATGCAGTTCCTAAGAAAATGCCAATGTCATGTTTCACAGTATTAGAAAAAAAATCCTAAAATTCATATGGAACCAAAAACAACCCAAATAGCCAAAGCAATCCTAAGCAAAAAGAACAAAGCTGGAGGCATCGCATTACCTGACTTCGAATTACATTACAAGGCTATAGTAACCAAAATAGATGGTACTGGTATAAAAGTAGACACATAGATCAAAGGAACAGAATAGATAACTCCAAATAAAGCCACATACCTACAGCCAACCAATTCTTGACAAAGTCAACAAAAACATACACTTGGGAAAGGATACCCTATCCAATAGATGGTGCTGGGAAGATTGGATTGCCATATGCAGAAGAATGAAACTGGACCCTTATCTCTCACCACACAAAAAATTAGCTCAAGATGGATTAAAGGCTTAAATGTAAGACCTGAAACTATAAAAATGCAAGAAGAAAACCTAGGAAAAACTCTTTTGGATATTGGTATAGTTCTAGGCAATGAACTCATGATGAAGACCTCAAAAGCAAATGCAACAAAAATAAAAATAGACAAATGAGACTTAATTAAACTACTTCTACACAGCAAAAGAAAGAATCAGCAGAGTGAACAGACAACCTGTAGAATGAGAGAAAATATTTGCAAACTGTGTATCCAACAAAAGACTAATATCTAGAATGTACAAGGAACTCAACTCAACAAAAACAATAACTAAAAAACAACCCATTAAAAAGTAGGAAAAAGATATTAACAGTCATTTCTCAAAAGAAGACAAACAAATGGCCAAATGAGTATATGAAAAAATGCTCAAAATCACTAATCATCACAGATATGCAAATTAAAACCACAATGAGATACCATCTTACACCAGTCAGAATGGCTGCTATTAAAAAATCAAAAAATAGCAGATGTTGGTGAGGATGTAGAGAAAAAGGAATGCTTACATACTGTTGGTGGAATCTCCATACTGTTTCTATGAAAAACTGTATGGAGATTTCTTAAAGAACTAAAATAGAACTACCATTAGATCCCGCAATCCCACTACTAGGTATCTATGCAAAGGAAAAGAAATCATTATATCAAAAAATTACCTGCACTTATATGTCTATCACAGCAATAGCAAAGATTTGGAATCAAACTAAGTGTTCATCAGTGGATGATTAGATAAAGAAAATGTAGCATGTGTGCATGTAAATATATATATAATATATATATATATATAACAATGGGATACTACTCAGCCTAAAAAAGCATGAAATCATGTCTTTTGCAGCAACATGGATGGAACTGAAGGCCATTATCTTAAGTGAAATAACTCAGAAGCAGATAGTCATATACCAAATACTTATAAATGGGAGCTAAATAATGTGTACACATGGATATAGAGAATGAAATAATAGAAACTGGAGATGCAGAAGGGTGGGAGAGTGGGAGGAGGATGAGAGATGAGAAATTATATAATGGGCACAATGTACAATATTCAGGTGATGGCTATATTAAAAGCCCAGACTTCACCACTATGCAATATATCCTTATAGCAAAACTGCACTTGTACCCCCTAAATCTATTTTTTAAAAAGTTTTGCTATTGTTTCATATTAGTTCATATCAGTTTAGTAAGAATGAACCTACTTCATTTTTATTAAAGACTGAATACTATTTTATTGTATGCATTTTCTCCAAACTGTTCCGTCAAAAGCCTATTCACTGATACATATGTTGATTCTCAGTTGCCATGCTTGCAAATAATGCTTCCATAAGCATACTCTTATAAACATTTTTGCATACGTTAACTATTTCTTAATGGTTGTTTTCCTGAAAGTGGAATTCTTGGGTCAAATGGTATGCTTTAAAATGTTTTTATAGAGTCTGCCATATTGCCCTTGAAAAGACTTTATCAATTTATAATGCCACCAAAAATGTTTGAGACTAAAAATTTTTTCTCACTCTTATAACAGTGAATATTATCAATATTTTTAAAAGAGCTATGCCAATTTGATGAATTAAAGAAAACACTGCAGGGTAGGTGAACTGATTTGGTATCCTGTCTAACTTGGTTTAAACCCAAACTGCACTACAATTAGCTGAGTATCTGCAGGCAAGTTATTTTAGTTCTGTCTACTACCCTTTCCTTTCTTTGCAGTGAGGAAAATACCTACTATAAAGCTTAATTTTAAGGCTTCCATAATTAGCACAGGTAAACCCTAAAACAGTGGCTAGCCAGTGGCAAGCACTCAATAAATGTTAGGTGTTATTATTATCATTAGTAGAGCTGTATACATTTTTATGTATTTATTGGCCACGTCAAAATCTTGTCAAAAACTTGTATTCTGATGGATTTTTTAATATTTCAAAAGTAATTCAGAAATACTTTATACATATATATATGTATGATCTTAAGTATTAAACTTTTGTCTTAAAAAAAGATTCAATTGCAAAAATATACCACAATTCATGGATTTGCCTATTAATGATCACTCAGCATGATAGAAATCTTTCAGTATTTCAAACAATGTTGCAATATACATCTCTGGAAATACCTCATGGGGCATAAGTGTTCAAGTTTTTCCAAGGAACATATCTAGAATCACATTTTGTGTATGACCTGAAAACCTAATGTAAGGAATAATTGGGGCAGGAGCAAGTGACATCGTAGGAAGAAATCTTCGAATACAGAAAAGCATTTGAGAGGTAGGGGTTAAAAAATGTCCAAGGAGGGAAGAATAATATTGTAAAATCTTTGAAAATTGAACTGAAATGAGAACCACAATCCATAGAAGGAAGATTGGAACTTGTCACCTAACTGGGTCAGCAGACTACTTAAACAAATAGACAAAAATATCATTGTAGCCAATTGGGTTTTACAGCATGAAGGCAAGGTTGGTTCAATATGTGAAAATTAATGTAGTATGCTATATTAACAATATCACAAAAAAAATAACATTATCGATGCGGAACAAGCATACAAAACGTATCCATCTTGTTAAAAATTGTGAGCACACAAGAAACAGAAGAGAACTTTCTTAGCCTGTTGAAGTGACTTTACAAAAATTCTACAGGTAACGTTGTCCTTAATGATGAAAGCCTGAATGATTTCTTTTTAAAATTGAGAGCAAGTAGGCATGTTTGTTTTTACTAGTCCTATTCAACATTGTACTAGAATTTCTTGCCAATATAAAAAAAAATGAGAGAGGGAGAGAAAGAGGGAGAGGGAGAGGGAGAGGGAGAATGCTAATTACAAAGGAGGAAATGAAATTGTCCTTATTTGCAGATGACATTTATGGTTCCTGTAGAAAATCTCCCCCAAAATCTCCAAAAAGCTATGAGAATTTAAAGATAAATTTAGCAAATTTTCACAATACAAGATCGAAACACGTAAGTATATAATATTTCTTTATACTAGCAATGTATCACTGAATACTGAAATTTTAAAAATACCATTTAAGATCATTCGATAAAAAATTCTTAGGCATAAATCTAATAAAACTTTTACAGGCTCTTTATGCTGACAAGTGAAAAAATGCTGGTGAGATGTACCAAAGGAAACACAATTAAATGGAGAAACATACCTGATCATGGGCAGGAAGACTTAAAATTGCTAAGATATTAATTATGCCAAGTCCAATCAAAATCTCAGCATGGTTTTAAAAATGGATATTGACAATGCAATTCTAAAATTTATAGGGAATGGAAATGGAACTAGAATAGCTAAAACAATTTGAAAAAGAATAGAGGAATTATACTAACCCATTTTAAAACTTAATATAAAGCTCCAGTAATTAAGACACATTGGTATTGGTAACAGGATAAACATGTAGATTGACGACAAAGATTAGAAAGTTAAAATATAGACACACAAAATGTAACCATTTGCTCTTTGACAAAGGTACAAAAGAAATTGAATGGAGAAATGAGTTTTTTCAATAAATGGTATTGGAATATTGGACATCCATATTCAAAAATATAAACATTGATCTAAATCTCACACCTTATATAAAAGTTGACTCAAAACGAATCATAGATGTAATTGTAAAACTATAAAACTATCTGAAAAAACATAGGAGAAAAAAATTAAAATGCGTAAACTGTTGGTACAAGCCGTATACCTTTGATGAATCTCAAAGACATTATGCTCAATGAAAGAAGCGAGTCTCACAATGAGGCTCCATTTATGTGACATTCTATTGTAACAGACAAAACCATATGTGGAAGATAGAGGAATTATTGCCAGGAATTAGATAATGAGGGGGTGGGTTTCAGTAAAAAAGGATAACATTAGATCTTTTGACTGATATAAATGTTTTGTGTGCTGATTGTGTTGAAGTTTACACAAACGTATACATGTTATAATTCATAGAACTACACAACAAAGGAAAAAGGAAGTCAATAAAAATTTTAAAGTATAGAAAATACAGGCATACCTCAGAGATATTGTGAATTTGATTAAAGGCCATTGTAATAAAGCAAGTCTCATGAATTTTTTGGTTTCCCAATGCATATAAAAGTTATATTTACATTATATTGTAGTCTATTAAGTGTGCAATAGCATCATGTCTAAATGCACATAAAATTTAAATTTTTAATGCTTTATTTAGGGATTTTGTGTCTACACTTACAAGGGGGTTAATTCACAATTTAACTTTTTCAAAATGCCCTTGTTCATTTTGGTGTCAATGCTAGTATAATACAAAAAAATAATTGGGTCTTTTTATTGGTTTTCCTTTTTTGAAATAATTTGCCTATTAAATAGATTATTTCTTTCTTGGCATCTATATGTTATTTTTACTAGAGTACTATTCTATATTTTATAGTTTATGTTTTTGTTTTCATTGTTATAAAGTTTTAAGTATTATTTTTCATAGTTAAAATCATATTTCATTTTAATTTATGTAACCCCTTATTGTTCCAAATGTTTTTTATAAGATTGGTCTAATGTGTTTTTTAAATCTCATATATCTGTCTGTCCATTGATTCCCTTATTAATTACTAATATTGTTTATTTTTACCTTTCTGTCTTTATTTTTTATTCATTCAAGTTAGAAGTTTATCTTAGTAATTTTTGCCAAAGCGACACCATGTTTTCCTTATTTTGCTAATCCTCTGTACTGCTTCTTTGTATTTTTTCCATTTAAGTATAAATATTATAAAGGGCAACTAATTGATTAATTTCTGATCTTATCATTGTTATTTCCTTCTACTTTCTTTAGGTTTATTCTTTTCCTTTTCAAGCTTTTGAGTTAAAACTTAATTCATTTATTTTTAATCATAATTTTTAATTTATACTTTTATAACTAAATGCTACTTTTTAAAACATAATTTCCATTGTGATTTCCTTCTTTTTTTTTTTTTGCTAAGGCTAGTCAAGTGCAGTGGTGAGGAGGGGAGAAAGTAGTAGAACAAGGAGTTCAATCTGTAACTAACTGTGAACAATCAAGTGAGACAACTCACTACCTTCGGACCAGCCTGTGATTTCCTTCTTAACTCACAAGTTATTTAGCTACCATTAAAACAATCCAAACTGTTTTTGCTGCCTTGTTCCAGTTAATTTTTAATTTAATGGCATTATGGTCAATGAACATGGCCTTTATAAGGTATTGAGTGTTTGAAATTGCTTGAGGCTTGCTTTATGACTTCATTCCTGTAGAGTGAGTTAAAAACTGTTTTATATGTACTTGAAAACATATAATTTTTATTTATTTTTAGAGAAGAATTCTACAAATGCCCATTAGATAAATATTTTTAATTTGCTGTTCAAAACTTCTATATCGGTAGAGAGTTATTGTCATTTTAATATGTCAGTCCCTGACAGATCTGTTTTAAAATTTCCTCTATAATTATATATTAGTCATTTGTTCTGAAAATTCT